>JAJPUD010013691.1:0-16311 GCA_023553655.1 Myrmecobius fasciatus
TGTTTTCTTCAGTTACCTTTTTAAGCTCCATTTGTAACTGGCCAATTGAATTTTTTTGTTCATTGCACTCTTTTTCCACTTCACTAATTTTATTTTTCAATAGAATGGTGTCTTTTTCATATCTCTTTTGCAGGGCATCATATCCTTCTTGCAAGATACTGTATCCTTCTTGCACTAATTTCAATTTATTTTCCCATTTATCCTCCAGTTCTTTTATTAGGTTCTTTAAGCAATCTTCCAGAAAGGCCTTTTGAAACTGGGACCAGTGATGGTCCTTGCTGATTCCCTCTGGAGTTATGTCTAAAGGAACCTCTGGCTCTGGGGTCTTCTCCTCTTTCTCTTTGTAAAAGCTGTCTAAGGTGAGAGCTCTCTTTTGTCTCTTCATTTTTTTTTTTAGACAGCGTGAATATCTCTTTAAGGTAGGGGGAAAAAAAAAGGCTGAAAAGGCTGGCTGAAGATTTTGCCCTGAGGCGCTTTGGCGAATTAATTTAATGTGCTGGGCCAGTGGGGGCTAGGACTAAGTTCGAATTACTCCTTAAACAAGGCAAGTTTGCCAGAACACCTGCCCCCAATCAGGGCAGAGTGTCCCGAGTGCCTCAGATCAACTCCAGGTGTTTGGAATTTGGAGTTTGGAGTTTGGAGTTTTTTGCCAGTCTGAGCTGAGCTGACCTGAGTCCCACCCTCACTTCTGGCCTCCACCAGAGTTCTCTGACACCGAAGTCCTCTGTTTATCCCTCTGTCCGAGCTAGACAAACCTGATGTGAAGTTTTTCAGAGATATCAGCAAGCAGTATCCAAATATTTCCTGATTCGTTGACTTGAAGATCAGTTCAGAGGCTTATTTTATTGTTGATTTGAGAGAAGTTTGGAGGAGGACGCAGAGAGTCACCCTTTCTCTCCGCCATCTTGGCTCTGCCCACAGTAGCCTTCTTAAACTCAAAGTGTCCAAAAGATAATTCTTACCTCACCACCACCTTCTCCCCCCACACACAGGGTCTCCCTTCCTCCTACTTCTCTTATAACTTTGGAAGGCAATATCATTCTCTGTCCCTCAGGCTTGCAGCCTGTGAGTCATCTTGAATTCTTGCTTGTCTTTATCCCTCATATTCAAGACTGTTAATTTGATCTTTGCAGCATCTCTCATATGTCTCCCCCTTCTGTCTCTTCAGACACCACCATCACTTAATTTAGGCCCTTCTCATCTCACCTCATGTCTGGATAATTGCAACCAACAGTCTTTGGTGGACTGTCTGCCTCAAGTCTCTCCCCAATCAGACTGTAAGCTCCTTATAAGCAAAGACAGTCTTTTTCCTCTTTTTATTTCCCCACTTCTTAGAACATTTCCTGGAACATAATATGAGCTTAATAATTTTTTATGAAATTAATTTGAACCCAACACATGTATTGAAAATGATAGAAAAGAATAATAATTGAGATGGGAAACATTATCTTTTTTTCTCTAAGAATATTATCAAGAGCCCCAAAATCAATAGCACTATTGTTATTATTGTACAGTCATTCAGGCATGTCTGAGTCTTCATTACACCACAGACTATAGGTGCTAGAAACTTTCTATCCTCCACTACTATTCATAGGATTATCTTGGTAAAGCCCACAATGCCAAAACAATCCAGATCTCTGAATGGATAGATACACAAATACATAGGGTACACATACACACACACCTACACACCTACACACATATACATATACACACATATATTATATATTATAGGCATTGTATTTATGTCACATATGTGTGTATGTATATATGTACATATTCATGCATGCATGTATGAATGCAATTACTGAAGCCCTGCCAGTGTTTTTTGATAATCCTAGAGAATAAGAAAAGTGTTGTAGAACTTGAAATGGAGTAGTCTCAATTTTCAAAAAATGGGAGGAAAGGAAGTTTCAAAATATAGAATGTTGAACTTAATTATAAAATATTTTCATTAGTCCTTTATGTATATTTTGAAAGGTCAGTGTTCACATATAGCTTCAACAAGATCAGTCATTCAATCAACCAGCACTTATTAAGCACTTACTATATACATGTACTAAGCCTCCATAGTAAACATAACTAACAAAACATAAAAGCAAAAAAGAAAGACAATGACTAAAACAAATGTAATTAATGAATCAATGTGAACCTGGAGGGGAGGTCTTTAGTGAAGAATCCCTAAAAGCTATCCTTAAACTTAGGCTTTTTAATCATTTATGTCAGTGATTTATATGAATACACAAATGGTATACTTAGCAAGTGTGCCAACATGTTGAATGACATTATCACAGGTTAAAAAGGTTTTGATAGGTCAGCCATTTTTGTTGCTTACTACATGGACAAGTAACTTGATTTACCCAGATTTCAAACATATCTATATATGATTATCTATAAAATGAAGGAAAAAAACTAGAAAATCTCTGAATTTGCTTCCCAACAACTGTGATTCTAGATTTATGATGTGAACTGACTAAGTTAAAATGCAATTGTATGTATTTGGACTAAAAGTAGGCTACACTACTTTAGGTTATCCTCCTTTCCATATCACACAAAGGTTAGATGACAACCTAGGTAGAGGGAACTGGATAATCTCTGAAATTCTTTCTGCAAATTTGTGAGAGATATTATAAATTGATATTTATAAAGAATGATTTCAAAAGTCAAATAATTTCAAATATTATATAGTTACAAAGAACTATACATATCTTATTGTTATCATAATATAAAATCTCCCATGATACACTGGAAGTTCCTTGAAAAAGGAGGCAGTCACTACTATCAAGTTGGCAAAGGGCCATTAAAATGTCATGTCAATGTAGTCTTCTCTTTTTTTGTTTATTTTTAAAATAGTATTAGCAATGTCTGAGGCTGATTTTACTTAATAAATATTTCTTAATGGTCTGGTCTATGCCAGACATTGTGGTAGGGCATACAAATATAAATGACAATCTTAGCCTTATTGGAACTCACAATCTAATTGCTTTTTCTCTTAATTTCTCTGGGCCTCAGGTTACTCATCTTTAAAGTGGGAATACTTGCACTATATACACTGTGGAACTTTCTCAGGAAAAGCACTATATAAACCTTAAATCATTATATAATTGTGATTTTCATTATATTACTGAATGCTGATACATGGTATCTGCAAGATTTTAAGACTGCAATGAGACAGGGTCCAATTACATGGTTTAGAATCAACTGATCAATCTATGCCAAGGAAGAGTGATTAATAGGGTTCTATTGGAGTGTTTTTTTCTTGGCTTCATATTTTGCTTTACTGATGGACTATATTCAAGAAAGTAATTGAAAAAAATGCCAATAACACAGATTAAACCTAAGTGTATCATGTATGAATTTTTAAAATTGCCCCTTACACACACACACACACACACACACACACACACACACACACACCCCTCAATTCAGCCTCTTTTTAATGAAAAATTATATTGGAACTTTCCCTAAAAGTCAAGAAAACATTACTAGAGTATGTTTCACAAAACTGATAAAAAACAAAATAAAAATAAATAAAACTATTGCCATTCACATTTGATAAATAGAAACTAATAATGTGAAATAATAGGGAAGTCTCTTCCTAAAGAGTTTTCTCTTTTAAAAAAATATTGTAGTAAGTTTATTTTAACACATATTGCTTTATGAATCATGTTGAAAGAGAGAAATCAGAACAAAAATGAAAATCCATGGGAGAGATTAAAAAAAAAGAAAAAAAGAAGTGAACATAGCATGTACTAATTTGCATTCAGTCTTCTTAGTTCTTTTTCTAGATTCAGATGGAATTTTCTGTTAGAATTGCTTTGGATCACTGAACTACTGAGAACAGCCAAACCTTCATAGTTGCTAATCACACATTTTTGCTGTTATTGTGTATAATGTATTCCTGGTTCTGCTTGTTTCTCTCAGTATCAGTGCATGTAAATCTTTCTAGACCTTTCTATAATCAGCTTGTTCATTTTTTATGGAATAATATTCCATTGCCTTCATGTACCACAACTTACCCATTCCCCAACTGATGGGCATCCATTCCTTTTCCAATTCTTTGCATCACAAAAAGATCTACTACAAAGATTTTTGCACATGTGAGATTTTTTCCCTCCTTTATGATTTTCTTGGGATACAAACCCAGTACTGAGTCAAAGGGTATGCACTACTGGAAGTTTAAAAGAACCTGTCTTTAATGTTATTAATGTTTAGTCTTTAAGAGTGACAAAACTAACAGCTCACTTATAAATGTCATTCAAAATAGTGATTTAATATCACATAGACAAAACCAGTTGATCCATTATACTTCTCTTTTTAATGAATTCTTTAGCAGTAGGAAGATGGAGTCAATACATATTCTAAATTGACTTTGAAAACATCTATGTGTTTGACATGAAGTTAGGAGATAGAACTATAATTGAGAATTTTGGTGTCCAGAATAAACAGTATGAAAAAGAACTGGGGTAAAAAGCACAGAATATACATTGTAATCAATTTTGCAATTAATAATGTCAAAATAGCAAGTCAAAGTATTGAATCAGAGCAGAAAGAAAGACCCTAAGACATGGGGAAGTTACTAAAAGGAAGAGCACTACTGGAGAAAAAAGCAGAGCTAAACTGAGAAAGAGCACCCTTAATTAAGGAGTAGTTGCTTACAGGAAAAAAGAAAAGCTATGTCATCAACTAGCTTCCTTTATTAACTAATCATTATTGTTAATTAATTGCAAATTCAGTTTTTTAAGCCAGCTTAAATAGTTTAAATGTGGTCAAAATGTAAATATATCACATTTCTAAATTTTACAATCGTTTTTATTTCTTTGTTTGGCATCCTCTAAATTTTGCTTTCTTGGCTCAAAACCTAATTTGCCCCAACCTAGTCAATCCTCCCAGCAGTGCCACAACTAATATTGTGAATGATAGAATAAAGGCACAGATTTGGTCAGATGTGGTCAGAACTACAGGCTGAATGTTAAAGAATGTAATTAGTTAAAAAAAAACTCTAAATCTAAAGAATCAGCATAATAATAGGATTGGACCAATGTGACTAGAGATAAATTCATGTGGAAAAACCCTGGTGATTCTAGATGACAATCAGTTTTGCTTGAATTAACAGCAATTGTTGACATATTGGTTTTAAGGAAAATAATATAGTTCTTTAGGTGCATGGCATTCCCAATAATGTACTGTATTGGATCTTGGGAGGAACATTTTTTGAGTAGTAGACCCTTTTTGAGCTTTTGAAACTGCAACCTTTCAGAAAGACATTACCAAGCAAAAGCATGTCTAGAAGACTCAAGGTTAGCAAAAAGACCAGAAGAAACTATGTCCTGTAAGGTGTTAGTGTCAATTCAGGGGTAAGCCAATATTGGAGTTCATGAATCTATCAATTCCTATGAGCCATTTGTCATTTTTATTGTTTACTTAGATAAGGACAAAGATAGTATAGATATGAGACCTGCAGATAACATGGAAGAGGGGAAAAGATATCCAAATTATTAAATAACAGAATATACACCTACAAAACTCTCAATTGGCTATACCAATGGTTTGAACCTTATATAATAACATAAAGATTTCTTTAAGGAGAAATCATAAAGGAAGGAAAGGGCCCCACATGTGCAAGAATGTTTGTGGCAGCCCTTTCTGTAGTGGCTAGAAACTGGAAATTGAATAGATGCCCTTCAATTGGAGAATGGCTGAATAAATTATGGTATATGAATGTTATGGAATATTATTGTTCTGTAAGAAATGACCAGCAAGATGATTTCAGAGAGGCCTGGAGAGACTTGCATGAACTGATGCTGAGTGAAATGAGCAGAACCAGGAGATCATTATACACGGCAACAACAGTACTATATGACGATCAATTCTGATGGACATGGCTCTCTTCAACAATGAAATGTTTCAAACCACCTCCAATTGTTCACTGAAGAAAGCCATATACACCCAGAGAGAGGGATGCGAAATGTGGACCACAACATAACATTCTCATACTCCTTGATTGATGTTTGCTTACATTGTGTTTCCTTTATCTGATATATCGTTTGTGTAGATAAGATTTTTCTTGCACACCAATGATAAGTTTGGAAATATGTATACATATATTCGATTTGCCAATATTTTAACATAATTAACATGTAGTGGATATCCTGCCATCTAGGGGAGGGGTGGGGAGTTGGGGGGAAAAATTTGTAACGGAAAGCTATGTAAGGGTTATTGTTGAAGAATTACCCACACATATGTTATGCAAATAAAATAAAAATTAAAAAAAAAGATTTCTTTAAGGAAATGATTATGTTTAGCTTAGAAAAAGAGCTTTTATAATGAGCTCCATAATCATTTTCTAACTTTTCAATAAAATTATTCATCTTATACATAAATATAAAGACAAAAAGATCATTTCCATGTATACAGCATAACATAAAAAGGATTCAATATGAAAACATCAATTTCCATTTCACAGTTTACTTTTTTTGAAACTGTAATAAATACTATTCAACATTTTCAAAGCTATCCTGCCCTTTGTGCTCCCTTCTAAATTTTCTTTTGTTTCTATTATGTAACTTTCATTTTTTTCACTCCCTGAACATCCCTAGAGAAAGTTACAATTAGATACAAATATCTATATCTACATTCATCTATCTACCTATATCTATATCTATGTATTAGGGGTTTGTGAGTATATATGTAGGTATGTATGTATATAAAGTCATACATATGTATATATATGCTTCTATTCATCAGTTCTTTCTCTGAAATTGGATAGCATCATTAGGTTTTTTGTAGCTGATTTGAGTATTTGTAATACTGAAAATAAATTAGTCATTGAAAGTTTTTTTATGATAATATTTCTATTACTGTATACATTTTCTTGATTTTGCTTATTTCACTTCTAATTATTTCATGTCTTTCCAAGTTTTTCTAGTTCATCATTTCTTATGAAATAATAGTATTCCATCACAATCATAGACCACAACTTATTTAGTCATTCCCCAATTAATGGGCATCCCCTCAATTTCTAGTTCTATGCCACCAAAAACAAACCAGGTATAAATATTGTAAACATATAAGTTCTTTTGCTTTTTCCCTAATCACCTTTGGAAACAAACATATATTGCTGAGTCAATGGGTATGTCATGTTTTATTCCTTTGGGCATAATTCTAGATTGCTCTCCAAAATGGTTGAATCAGTTCATAGTTTTACCCATAGTGAATTAGAGTTTACAACCCCTCCAACATTTGCCACTTTTTCTCTTTTTAGTTAATGTGATAGAAATAAGATGATATCTCAAAGTTATTTCAATTTGTATTTCTCCAATAAATCATGATTTAGAATGCTTTTTCATATTACTATATATGTATACATACATACATTTTATATATTTGTATATATATATATATATATATGTATAATTTTTTATTTCTTCACTGCAAAACTGCTTGCTAATACCCTTTGAACATTATCATTTGGGGAATGACTTATAATCATAGATTTGACATACGTCTTTACATGTTTGAGATCTTTATGTAAGAAACTTTCCATAAAATTTGTTCCACAATTTTCTGGTTTTGCTTCTAATTCTTAGCTGCATTGTTTTTATTTGTACAAAAAAAATGTTTAATGTGATTTAATCAATATTATTCACTTTACACTTTACAGTGTTATCTCTTGTTTATTCATAAATTATTCTAACCATAAAACTAATAGGTAATACATTCCATGATTTTCTAGTTTTCTTGTAATATCTCCCTTTCTATGTATATCATATCTATGTTCACATTATTTTTGATAAATGATGTAAAATACTGGTCTATGACCAATTTTTTTCAAACTGCTTTCCAACTTTCCCAACAATTTTGACCACATAATGAATTCTGATCCCCAAAACTTTTATCTTTACATCTGTCAAGTACAATGTTACTATTTCCTTTGCTACTGTGTATTTTATATCTATTATGTTCCACTGATCTATCTTTCTATTTCTTAGAAACAAATAGTTTTGATAATTATTGCTTTATAATATAATTTAAGATCTGGTACTCCTAAACCAACTTTGTTTATTTTTTTTCATTAGTTGCTTTGAAATTATTGACGTTTCGTTCTTCCAAATATTTTTGTTTTTCCAAAATTCATTGTTTTTTTCCTAATTCAGTAAAATAAACATTTGGTAATTTAATTGGTATAATATTGAATATATTAGGTAAATTGTCTTTTTTATTTTATTGGCTCTGCCTACCTATAAATAATTGATATTTCTCCAATTATTTAAATCTAACTTTATCTGTATTAAAGTGTTTTATAATTGTATTTATGTAGTTTCTGAATTTATTTTGACAAATAAACTGCCACTTAAAATACTGTCTAGAGTTGCTTTAAATGATATATTTCTTACTATCTCTTCTTACAAAGTTTTGTTGGAGATATATAAAAATGCTGATGATTTATGTGGGCTTATTTTATATTATAATACTTTCCTAAAATTGATTGTTTTAACTAACTTTGTAGTTGAATCTTTTAATTTTTCCAGTATACCATTATGTTGTCTGCAAAAGTTTTATTTCCTAATTGCCCATTCTCATTCCTTCAGCTTCTTTTTCTTCTTTTGTTGCTATTGCTAACATTTATAAAACAATATTGAACAATATTGATGATGATGGGCATCCTTATTTCATTCCTGATCTTATTGGAAAGGATGTTTTCTAACTTTTAAAAGGTTGCTTTTAGCTTTAATAAAAAAGAAAAGGAAAGGAAAGGAAAAAACAAACCTATGTAAAGATGAAAAAACAAAAAATAAACAAACCTGAAAATATGGAGAAAAGAAAAAAAAGGTTCCTTATAGAAGAAGAGTTAAATTTCTTTTACTTGGCTGCTGAGGTAAGAATTGTCCTAGTTCTTGCAGAAAAGTAATGGATTAGAGAAATAGGATAAAATGTATCATAATACACAGCTAATAAATTGATTAATTTATCTGATATATATGTTCATATGTATGTTCTTATAAACCTGAATTTTATATATTCAAATTATATGTTATATATAACTTATTTGTAATTATATTATCAATTAAAATTAGTTATCAATATAACAATTATAATTTTATATTAATGTATACTTATAATTCAAAATATAAATATTTTTACATTTTATTTGAATGAGTAGAGGTAGGGCAGATTAGTGGATAGTGACTAGTACACACAAAAATGGATATCAATAAAACATTGTAAAGTACATAACAAAATTTAAAAGCCTAATAGGGAAACATGTATTTCTATGTATATTTTATATATGCTTAAAACAAGTTGTGCATAACAAGTTCACAGTTACTTATGTCTATATTTAAAATCACAATAAAACTTTTAAGCTAAAAAGCAAGTGGAGATAAAAGAGATAGAGGTGAGGAGTTGTTAGCAACTTATACTTTCAGTTCCACAAAATTCAGTTTTCATTCTTATCTCAAGTTCTAGGAATTCGTGAGTCTTTCATATATTCTCAAAATTATTGACAAATTCTATTCATTCCCCCAAATATAAGCTGTATAGGAACCTCAATTCAGAAATTGTGAAATTTTGATTAGTGAGAAAAATATAAATTTATATCTAAGTAGTTATTTCTTTAATTATTTGTTCTGTGTGTATTATCATGCAGTGAATAGTATTCTGGATTTAGAGACAAGATCTAAATTCTTATTAGCTGGATGATCCTGAGCAAATCACTTGACTTCTTTCTAACTCAGTTTCCACACCTGTAAAGTAGGGATAATAATGACACCTACTTCCCAGAGTTGTTGTTATGACAAAAGGAGTTATATGTGAAGTTCTTTGCAAAACTTAAAGTGCTATATAAATGCTAGCTACTATTAGTAATTATCTATTATTATTACATTATCTATTATCTATTATTAATACATGTTAATTGTTTTAATAAAGTTATTTTTTCTTTAAATATTAAGACTAATAATGGCTAACTGGAGCAATTCAAAAATAGAACAAGCTCTCAGGATCATAATGTTGAGAGCTGGGGGAGATTAGAGCTTATATATTTGAAACTCATGACAAAATTGAAACACAGAATATTTAAATGGCACATATACAGTCACATAGTTAAGAAAGTTACAGAATATGGATGTGAAATGCTTTTACTCTCAGAGGAAGTCTTAGAGGAAAGACTATATTACCTTGGCAGAGATATTAAAAGAATTCATGCTTTATTCAGGATTTGGATTGAATGACCTTGTTAGTTTCCTTCCAACTCATAGAGTCAGTGATTATATGACTATTTAATTTCATCTCTGTAGCCTCGGAATCTATAAAAATTATTTAATAACTATATATATATGTTTATTGAATGGTATTGCATACCTGTGACATTCAAACTTCTGACTAGTTAGGAAATCATGAAGATTTTTCGACAGTCACCTAAATCTGAGGTCATCTAGAAATTTAAGAGAATAAATATAACAGAATTCACAGGGGTTACCTTTGAAGAGTTGTTTTGTGTGTGATGGAGGAGTTAACACATACATTCTTGAAAGGTATATATAGACATACATACACAAAGTAAAACAAGCATAAAATAACATATAAAATATGTTCATAATAATATAGAAAATATACAAAATAGATAAACTTTATTTTTGGAAAGTGCATATAAAAATGAACTATTGTTATTGTCATTGCTAAAGGGACACTTTGCAAAGTATTAGCTTAAGCAGAGGTGGAATTAATCAGGAAAGGCTTTAACTCAAAAGGAGAGAACTTGTGATTGTGTTATTTCTTTTAGAATTTGTATACTATACTTTCCTTATTTCTAATTTTGTGGTGATTATGGTGAGGGGAAAGTCTTTATTCTGTAAGCCACTGGAAGGAGACCTGACAATGTAAATCCTGCAGTAAAAAAGCCTTCAACTGATTGACATCAAAGAGGGAGAATCACAAACCCTTTTTTCCTTGGAGTTCAGAGGACTCCCAAGCAAAGGACTCTTTGAATCAATGCTGTTTCTGCCTTCAACAGACAGCAGCTTCTGCTGTTTCAAACCAATTTCCAACCACCCTGATCCACCGTGTCCTGAGAGTTGACTCTGATACAATGGTATTCAGACTTTGGTTTTGGACTAACCCTGCCTTTGGCCCTCTATGATTCTGGCTTTATTCCTAGTTTGGTCACAATTCCTGAGCACTCCCTTGGAGTACTGGCAGAATTTGCTCAGAGTTGATTGGAAGCTACTATTAAGGTGCCCACTTTACTTCCTCCACTGCCTGACATTCTCCCTGGGTGGAGCCATACCAGAAAGTGATCCTTAAATGCTTCAGCCAGAAGTCATATACAGCATGCTAGATGTGACTCAGTAATTTTCCCTTCTAAACATGAACTGGGGTGTGTGGACAAGGTCATTCTCACTCCATGACCAGGGAATTGATGTTCCTCATTACACAGGGACAAGTCGAGTCAATTAATGCCTTCTGCTATAGGTGGTTAAACTTCTCTACTCTCAGAGAAAAAATTGAGAGGCAAAAGAAATAATATTCAGCAAATACTTTCATGCCAGACTCTCTAAAATTTAATAACAAATGGAAAAAATTCATCTCAAATCAGGAAAGAAAAACATGCAATCAACAATGTCATAAAGACAAATTTTGGCACTACAGGAAAACACCAGATTTTTATAATAAAAAAAACTTTCCACTTATTAGCACTATCAAAGTTTCCTCCATGTGAATCCAAACTCTGCTCTTAATTGTAGGCAACTTCTTAGCAATGGAATCAGATTTACTAATGGATAAATTAATATGGCATTTATCCTCATGTTTTTTTTCCTTGACAACTGAATTTCTTTGGGTTTTATAGATCTTTTTAAAATAGGGGTAATTGAAAGGCCAGGTGTATTCCTCCATGTTAGTATGTCATCTTTGTGGGTGGTAGAGCAAAGAAGATGAGTAAGTAACAGTTCATGTGAACAAGTAACTCCTAAGAGAGGCAAATCTGCCAAAGATGATGTTTACTACAGAGATTTGACTCTTCCCTAGAAATGTTATGCTATGTGGATTAAATTACTTTAAGCCAAATAAGCAAATGCAAAAGGGCTGAGTATGCTCAGGATAAGAACTTGATCATCATTCATTCCTTGCAGCATTGATCAGTACTTTGTCAATATTGAATACCAAAATGTCTTTAAGTAAAGAAAAAAAATTAGTGAAAGTTTTTTTCAGGTTTTGGAACATTGCCTACATTTGAGATTATTGAACAGGAGTATATGTGTAAAATGAGAAAGCCTTTGAGAAAACCACAGAAGTTAGATTGTGGAAGGTTAGATTGGAGTGGGGAGAGACTTGAGGCAGGGAAATGAATTAGAAGATTATGGAGATAGGTTAGATATGAGATGATGATGATTCCTATTAGAGAGAGATAACTATGAGAGTATAGAGGAGAAATCAAAATCTAACTCATAAAGTTGGAAATAACCAGATTTGGCAGGAATTATAGATATGGGATATGTATGTGAAGAATAGGGAATGATACCAAAATGGTGAGGCTGAATGTGATTGGAATGATGCTAATAGTGTCCCCAATAACAATAAGAAAGTTAGAAAGAAGGAAGGCTTAAAGGTAAAAGATTATTTCTGTTTTTGACATGTTGATTTTGAGATATTTACTATCTAACTTGAAGTGTATAAAAGTCAAGTGGGTGATCTAAGCCTAGAGCCCCAGAGAGAGCTTAAGGCTGGATATAGATATCACATAATCATCTGCTCCAAGATGAGAATTGAAGCCACAGGAGCTCAAAACAGAGACAGTTGAGAGCAGAAGTGTAGACAGAGTGTCTATGGAATCCAGAATTTTAAAGCTGCTGAGGATGTCATAGACCATGTAATATAACCCATATTTGAAAATAGTTCCATCTAATATTATACCCGACAAGAAATTATTTAGCTTCTGCTTGAAGACCTCCAATGGAAAAGGGCATCAGAAAAGGGAACATACATTTTGAGGCAGCTGGTTTCATTTTTATAAAGATATAATTGTTGAAAGGATTTTTGTTTTTAATTTTCATGCTATAGCATACTGAGAAATGATCACAGAGGGTTTGCTTGACAGAGGTGGACAACTCCTGAGGTGGACAACTCTAGTGATAAGTTTTCCCTTACATCAAATGAAAATTTGCCTCTTTTAAATTTGTACACCATTATTCCTTTTTCTTATCTCAGGGGCTAAAAAATTACTCTCAAGTGGATGTGACATTCAAAGAAATAAAGTAAGAATTGACAATACTAAACAGAGAATAAATGAAGGAATAACCTGAAAAAATTTTTTTAAAAAGTCATATAGGAAAATTTAAGAGACAATAAATCAGGGTGGGAGGAGGGAAGCATGAGGAAATAATAAAGAAAATCACTAATGTAGATAAATACAATGAGAAAATATAAACATATAGAAGATTACCAATAGACCTATTATAGTAGTTATATACAAGATATAACATGCCAATTAAATGGAAAGCACATAAACTCACATGACATACCTGGAACACCAAATATAATATAGTCACTGTAAAATTAACATCCTATAAAAATTTAGAAAAATTAACAAATTTGGGAAGTAACAGACAAAGAAAGTTTCATTGAATTGATGAAAACAATCAACAACATTCATGTAGAAGAAATCTATGGCACCCCAAAAGGAATTAAAAATTTTAAATAGTGAGTAACTTGTTATAGAGAATTTTCCAGAATTTGGAAGGCAATATTTATGAAATATTTTAAAAATTCAACCATGAGTGCAGAATTATTAATTTAGCAAAAATCAACATGCTTCTTGAAGGCAAGAGATGAATATGAAAAACAAACAAGAATATGAAAAGTAAACAAATTTGGAAAAGTTTTCCAAATAGACACATACACTTGAAGGAAGTTTTTAAACAATGAATGAGTCTCTTAACCTAAAAGACAAATATTCAAATTAGCCAAGATAAAAAAGTTGCCAACAAAATATGAGAATACAATGCATTGTATTGGCTATGTCACTAAAGATTTCAGAAAGAGCTTTCATAAAAACAGAGGAAGGGAAAAAATGGAGAAAAAAAACAAGCAGGGGAAGAAAGTGAAAGAGTAATTCCCAAGTAAAAACTCTTACTTTGGATAAAAAGGGGAAAAAATACAGTCACTTACATAGTTAATATATGAACACAGATTCACAAAACTTTAAAGCAGGGACTTCAGCAACAATCCAATTCAACCACAGACAAAAATGAGCCCCATTCTAACCTATCCCAAACAGAGTAATACAATTTAAAAACATGCTTTTGGAGGACTACAGTATCTCTCTAGGAAGATGAGTCAGTGTTTGAATAGCTCTGATGATTAGAAAGTTTTTCCTGGAATCAAACCTAAAGTTACCTCTTTCCAATTTGTACCCATTTCCCCATTTTACCTCTGGGATCAAAGAAAACAAACCTAATTCCTCTTCCAAAGGACAATTTTCTATATTTTTGGAGATAGCTATTGTGTATCCCCTGAGTTTTATCTTCTCCTAAGTTAAGCCTTTTAAATTCCTTCAACTAATTCTCACATTGGGCATTAACTCATGGCCCTGTTTGCCTCGATTCAGATGTTCCCCAGTCTATCAGTTTCATTCTCATACTGTGGTGCCAATAATTGAAAATAATATTCCAGATGTGGTGTGATTAAAGCAGAGTACAGGGACTCTCACCTCCTAATTCCTTTCTCAATATAACCCAAATTTTAAGATATTTTTTTCTTTTGCTGAAATAGTGCCCTTTCTTTTGAATTTGTTTACTTAAAGTGTACTAAAATTTCTTTTTTTGAAACTATTCTTTAAACATGATTCTTCCATTTCAGACTTGTTAAGGTAAATTTTGCAATGTAAGTGAGAGGATAGGGGGAAGGAAGGAGAGAAGGAAAGGGAGATGGAAGGGGGAAAGGAAGGGGAAAAGGAAGGGAGGGAAGGAATAGAGGAAGGAAAGAAAGGAGGGAGCAAGGGAAGAAGGGAGGAAGAGAGTGAGGGAGGAAATAAAGAAGAAGAGAAACTATAGAGTAGTCTGTTGATATATCCTTTCCACAAGGAATGGTAGTGGTGATTTGATTACAATTCTCAGAGGTGGGAAAGGGTGGGAGAGTACAATATCCATATTCTGCAAGGCAGAAAATGTCCATGGTAAAGATGAATATGAATGATTTTAGGGAGCACAGAACCAATTGGTTTAGCTCCTCTTAGTTGTGGCCCCTGCTGGTCTAGTTCATAGGGGAAAATAACTTCAGTAAGAATAACAAGGTAAAAAATATTTTAAACATATCTTCTATGCTTATGTTTTGCGAAGTTTTTCATATAAATGACATTGATAACGAGCTAAGCAGCAACAGAGCCTAGATTAAATCCCCACAGAACCACTCCAAAGATTTTCTTCCTGACAAATTGATATCGAACTATTTAATGATTATACTTTGAGTCCAAACATCCAGTTAATTTTACATTCTTCTTTAAAAATTCCTAATGGTATTTCTGTAATCATATCTGCTAGTTAAAGTAATGTAGGTTATCTGAGTCAGATGGTTTGAAATCATCAAAGACAAAAATGTGCTCTTATTATCTTTTTATTAATCTTTAATATCAATTGCTTGTTAATTATCTTTGTCCTGTCATTTCTAGGACAAAGGTCTTTCCCTTTAACAGAAAACATAAGCAAAGTTATAATATAATGAATTTGCCTTTTCTTTTTTTAAAACTTCTTATTTGCAAAACATATTCATAGGTAACTTTTCAACACTGACACTAGCAAAACTTTCTGTTCCAAATTTTTCCCTCCTTCCCCCCACCCCCTCCCCAAGATGGCAGGTAGTTCAATACAGGTTAAATATGTTAAAATATATGATAAATCCAATATATGTCTACATATTTGTACAATTTTCTTGCTCCACAAGAAAAATTGGATCTAGAAAGAAAAAAAAAACCTGAGAAGGAAAACAAAATGTAAGCAAATATCAATAGAAAGCGTGAACCACATTCACTTCTTATAGTTCTTTCTGGGTGTAGATAGCTCTCTTCATCACTGAACAATTGGAACTGGTTTGCATCAGTTCATTGTTGAAGAGAGCCATGTCCCTCAGAATTGATCACGGCATACTCTTGTTGTTGCCATGTATAATAATCTCCTAGTTCTGCTCATGTCCCTTAGCTTCAATTCATGTAATCTCTTCAAGCCTCTCTGAAATCATCCTGTTGTTCATTTCTTATAGAACAATAAAATGACATAACATTCATATACCATAATTTATTCAGCCATTCTCCAATTGATG
>JAJPUD010013691.1:27073-43336 GCA_023553655.1 Myrmecobius fasciatus
GGAGGGAAAGGGGGGAAAAAGGGGGTGGGTGGGGCTCTAAAGGGGAAGGATTGTTTGAGGGAAGTGGTTTTCAAAAGCAAAATAGTAGGGAGGAGGGAAAGGGGATAAGAAAGAGAAAAGCATAAGATAGGGTGGATGTTGGATTTTATCAAATGCTTTTTCTGCATCTATTCAGATAATCATATGATTTTTTCTTAATTTGGTTACTGATGTCAATTATGCTAATAGTTTTCCTAATATTGAAACATCCCTACATTCCTGGTATAAATCCTACTTGGTCATAGTGTATTATCCTGAGGATGATTTTCTGTAATCTCTTTGCTAATATTTTATTTAAGATTTTTGTATCAATATTCATTGGAGAAATTGGTCTATAATTTTCTTTCTCTGTTTTTGTCCTACCTGGTTTAGGTATCAATACCATGTCTGTGCCATAAAACTAATTTGGTAAGAGTCTTTCATTCCCTAGTTTTTCAAATACGTTATATAGTATTGGAGTTAATTGTTCTTTAAAAGTTTGGTAGAATTCACATGTAAATCCATCTGGTCCTGGGGATTTTTTCTTAAGGAGTTGATTAATAGCTTGCACTATTTCTTTTTCTAAGAGAACTTTTTAAGTAATTCATTTCTTCTTCTGTTAATCTGGGCAATCTATATTTTTGTAGATATTCCTCCATTTCACTTAGGTTATCAAATTTATTGACATAAAATTGGATAAAGTAACTCCTAAATATCGCTCTAATTTCCTGTTCATTGGTGGAAACCTCTCCCTTTTCATTTTTGAAAGTAAGAATCTGATTTTCCTCTTTGCTTTTTCTAATTAAATTAACTAAAGGTTTGTCTATTTTGTTGTTTTTTTCATAAAAACAACTTTTATTTATTAATTCAATAGTTTTTTTTTACCTGCAATTTTATTAATCTCTCCTTTTATTTTTAGAATTTCAAATTCGGTATTTGATTTGGGGTTTTTAATTTGTTCTTTTTCTAGCTTTTTAAGTTGTAAGCCCAATTCATTGATCTTCTCTTTCTCTATTTTAGGCAAGTAAGCATCTAGAGATATAAAATTTCCACTTATTACTACTTTGACTGCATCCCACAAATTGTGGTATGTTGTCTCATTACTGTCATTCTCCTAGATGGAATTATTGTGTCTATGATTTGCTGTTTCACCTATTCATTCTTTAGGATGAGATTATTAAGTTTTCAATGCCAATTTTGCCTTCTGATTCTAAAACATCAGGGCAATTCTCTTTCATGATTTCCTGGAAGAAAGCATCCAGGTTCTTTTTTTCATCGTGGCTTTCAGGGAGTCCAATGATCCTTAGATTGTCTGTCCTGGATCTGTTTTCCAAGTCAGTTGTTTTTCCTAGGAGATATTTCATATTTTCTTGTATTTTTTCATTTTTTTTGTTTTTGTTTGACTAATTCTTGAAGTCTTATTGAGTCATTTACTTCTATTTGTTCAATTTTAATTTTTAAAGTATTATTTCCTTCAGTTATCTTTTTTAGCTCCTTTTGTAGCTGGCCAATTGAATTTCTTGATTCAATGCATTCTTTTTCCATTTTGCCAGTTTTATTTTCCAGTGAATTGGTGATTTTTTCTAATTCACCAATTTTGTTTTTCAGTGAACTGTTTTCTTTTTCCAATTCACCAGTCCTATTTTCCAGTTTTTGATATTTCTGTTGCACTGATCTCAATTTATTTCCCCATTCTTCTTCTAGCTCTCTTTTGAGATTCTTAATGTAATCTTCCAGGTAAGCCTTCTGAAAGGGAGACCAACTTAAGTCTGCCTTTGTGGCTTCATCTGGGATTGTTTTCATAATGTCAGGATCTGGGGACTGTTCTATTTTTTCTCCGTAAAAGCTTTCTATGGTGAGAGCTCTCTTCTGCTTCTTGCTCATGATTTAAAGTTGGGATATCGGTCACCAGCAGAGAATACTGCAACAATTTGTATTTGCCCTGGGGCAGTTTGCCGAGTTGACTTCTGGTCTGAGACTGGTCAGGCTAGATTCACACTAGGACCACGTTTTCAGCTGCTCTCGATCCACCCTTTACCAAAGGCAGATCTGCCAAAGCACCGGCCCGCAAGCAGAGCAAAGTGGCCCAGGAATCTCCCAGGGACTTCCTGGGTGCCTAAAATCCGCCCCTCTATCACAGCCCTGACTTCCGCCCCAGCTGGAGTTTGATAGGGACCAGCAGCCGATTTCCCCTGAGGCTAACCTTCTCCAGAGTTCTTTCGAGGTAGATTTTTGATACAAGTGCGTTGTAGTCCAAATGTTTGGCGTAGCCCTCACTCCAAAACCAGTTAGAAGGCTCACTTTGTCTAGGTCTGAGGGAAGGTCTCAGGAGTTCACAGAGAACGCTGTCTGCAGTTCGCCATCTTCGAGATTATTAAGTTTTCAATTAATTTTTCGTCTACTTTCTCCTGGCCTTATATTGCATGTGATTTTTATTGCATTATGATCTGAAAAGAATTCATTTACTATTTATGCTTTTCTGCATTTCATTTTGAGGTTTTTATGCCCTAACACATGGTCAAATTTTGCATAAGTTTCATGAACTGCTGAGAAAAAAATGAACTCCTTTCTGTCTCCATTCAATTTTCTCCAAAGATCTATCATATCTAACTTTTCTAACCTTTTGTTTACTTCCTTAACTTCTTTCTTATTTATTTTATAGTTTTATTTATCTAGTTCTGAGAGAGCAAGATTGAGCTCCCCCACTAGTATAGTTTTGCTGTATATTTCTTCTTGCATCTCTCTGAACTTCTCCTCTAGGAATTTGGATGCTATACCACTTGGTGCATATATGTTTAGTATTGATATTACTTCATTATCTATGGTGCCCTTTAGTAAAATATAGTTTCCTTCCTTATCTCTCCTAATCAGATGTATCTTTGCTTTTACTTGATCTGAAATCAAGATTGCTACCCCTGCCTTTTTTTGTTCACCTGAAGCATAATAAATTCAAAATTAAAAGGACAAAATATATGTTACTGAGAAATCATGGAAGGTAATAATGCAAATAATGATATGGAATGCATATGAATTTGGAAAGTATAAAAGAGCAATCAAGACATTATATTATGCCAAATTAGCCTATGCAAAATGAAAGCATACAAACCTTGAATACATATGCATCTATCAAAATGTATAAAGGAAAGCTTTACAGTCATTATTAGATTCAAAAAATCCATAGATTTTAGCATCTCATTATCATTATTTCATAAATTTAGCCAAACAAGAAAGAAATTACAGAGCTAAGCCATGTTAAATAAACAATGCTAAATAGTGATATTGAAAAGAAATTCATGGGAAAAGAAAATAGTATGTTTTTAAATATTATTAAAGTTACATAAAAATGATCATGTCCTGTCCCAAATAACTTGCACACAAATAGTAACAAAAAAATAGGACATTTATCTTAGATCCTAATGAAATAAAACTGGTCTTAGATCCTAATGAAATAAAATTTATGATATTGATACATTGAATGAAACATTAGGTCCTTATGTAATTATGAAAATATTTATTTAATTAAACATAATTGTCTTCGAAAAAAAGCCTTAAAAACAGTAGGAGACTGTATCTTAGAATGACCAAGCACTGCCTTGTGTAATTTGACATTTTTATCAATGGCTTGAATAAAGGAATAGACATCATAATTTTATATATGTATATATATACATATGTATATATAATATTATATATGTATTGTTTATATATATATATATGTGTGTGTGTGTGTATATGTGTGTGTGTATAAAGATATATGAATGAATGACATACCCAAGAGAGAGATCAAACACTCTGGATGAAACTGTCAAAATTTAAGAAAATCTTGCCTGACTGGAAAACTGCCCTCAATCTAATTTGGTGAAATTTAATAAAAATACTTGTCAAAAAAGACAGCTTCACAAGCATAAGATGGGGGCAAAATGTCTATTTATCAATTCATCTCATAAAAGATATAGATAACCATTCAGCATGGGTCAAAAATGACAGCAACTGAAAAAACTTAATTTGATCTTAAAGTATTTTAAGAATAATTTTAGCTAGCATGTATATTTGAATTTAGGATTTGCAAAGCATTTTGCATGTATTATCATATTTGATCTTCACAAGAACTCTGTGAGGTAAGTATTATTATTATTTTACAAATTACTATGATTATTTATTATTATGATTGTACAGATAAGCTGTTGTTCTTCCTTTCTTTTGTTTCCCAATTTTTAAAACATTTTTATTTAAAGTTTTGAATTCTAATTTTTTTCCTTTCCTTTCTCCCTCCTCTCCCCCCTCCCTGATGTGGTTACATATGTAACTTTATCAGAAACTTCCATCTTGTCTAAGATAACTGAAATAAAAGAAAAAATAAAAGAAAGTGGGGAAAAAGCATGCCTCAGACAATTCTATCAATATAAGTTCTTTCTCTGGAGGTAGATAGTATACTATATCATTAGTCCAATTTGGGGTTGTCTTAGCTGATTATATTACTGAGCACTGTCATTCACAGTTCTTCATCAAACAATATTGGTGTTACTGTGTACAATGTTCTACTTTACTTCACTGTTTACTTCTTGTTTACTTCACTGTGCTTCAGTTCATGTAAATCTTTCCAGATTTTTCTGAAATCATCCTGATTGTCATTTCTTATAACACAATAATATTTCAATATTATCATAAACCACAGCTTGTTCAGCCCTTCCTCAATTGATGGGCATCCTTTTGATTTGCAATTTTAGCAACCACAAAGAGCTGCTATATATGTTTTGTGTGCAAATAGGGCACGTTCTACTTTTGGGGGATGTCTTTGGAATATAGGCTTCACAGTGGTAGAGGATTTTATAGTCCTTTGAGCATAGTTCAATATTGCTCTCCAGAATAGTTGATCATCTCCCATCTCTATCAACAGTATATTAGTGTCATAGCTTTCTCACATTCTCATCAATATTCAAGATTTTCATTTTTTTTGTCTATCAGCCACTTTGATAGGCATGAAGCGGTATCTCAGAATTCTTTTCATTTGTATTTTGCTGATCAATAGTGTTTAAGAACATTTTTATGTAATTGGAAACTGCCTGTTCATATTCTTTGACTATTTATCCACTGGAAAATTACTTGTGTTTTTGTTAATTTGACTAAGTTTTGTATGCATTTGAGAAATAAGTCATTTATCAGAGATACTTGTTGCAATTTTTTCTGTTTTTCTTATAATTTTGGTTGTATAGGTTTTTTTTTTAATTTTATAAAATTAAAATGATCTATTTTACATTATGGTACTATTCTCTGTATCTTCTTTGGTCCCAACTTCTCCCCTTATCCACATATTTGAAAGATAAATTATTCTGTTCTCTCTTAATTTGTTTATGGCATCACCCTTTATGTATAAATTATACATCCATTTTAAACTTTTTTATGCAGTGTAAGATGCTGGTCTACATCTAGTTTTTACCACAGAATTTTCTAGTTTTTCTAGCAGTTTTTTTTTGTCAAATAATGAATTTTTGGTCCAAAAGCTTAGATCTTTGTGTTTATCATATACTGCATCACTATGGTCATTTACTATAATGTAATTTATACTTAATCTATTCCACTAATCCAGCACTCTGTTTCTTAACCAGAACCAGGCAGTTTTGATAATTACTACATTGTAGTACAGTTTGAAATCTTGAATAGCTAAACCACCTTCTTTCACATTTTTTCATTAATTTCTTTGATATCTTTGAGTTTTGTTCTTCTAGATGAATTTTTCTTTTTTTTCTAGCTCTATAAAATAATTTTGATAGTTTTAATTGGTATGGAATTGAAGAAAAAGATTAATTGAGGTAGAAATGTCATTTTTATTTTATTGGCTTGACCTACCCATGAGGAATTAATATTTTTCCAGTTGTTTATATTTGACTTTATTTTTGTAAAAAGTATTTTACAGTTCTGTTAATAACATTCCTGGGTTTCTCTTAACAGGGGGACTCCCGATAGCTTTTTTTTCTGTATTTTCAGTGGGATTTCTTTATCTTTTTCTATTGCCTTATTTGGTTTTATTTTGTATCCTGCAGTTTTCTTAAAATTGTTAATAATTTCAAATAGTTTCTTGGTTGATTCTTTAGGATTTTCAAAGTATAAAATCATATCATCTGCAAAAAGCAATAATTCTGTTTCCTCATTGCCTATTTTGATTATTTCAACTTCTTTTTCTTTTCTTAGTGCTAAAGCTAACATTTTTAGAACTATATTGAATAACAGTGGTAATAATGAGCATTCTCATTTCACCACTGAATATATTTTAAGGCTTCTAGTTCATCCACATTACAAATAATGCTTGCTGATGGTTTTAGATATATATACCCTACACTTTTAAGGAAAATTACATTTATTTATGCACTTGTTAGTTTTTTTTTTAAATAGGAATGGGTATTGTACTTTGTTGAAGGCTTTTTCTGTAACTACTGAGAAAATCCTATGATTTCTGTTGGTTTTGTTATTGATTGGTCAATTATGCTGATAGTTTTCTGAATATGCAATCAGTTTTTCATTCTAAATGTAAATACCAACTGATGATTATGTATGATCTTTTTAATCTGTTGCTGTAATCTCTTTGCTAGTATTTTTTTAAATTTTTCATATCAATATTTATTAGGGAAATTGGTCTGTAATTTTCCTTTTTTGTTTTGGCTCTTCCTGGTTTGGGTTTCAGCATCATATTAGTGTTTTATAAAGAATTTGTTTCCTTTTGAGGAATTATGTTCAGTTTTGCTGATTAGGTAATTCTTAATTCTAATTCTAATTCCTTTCTTTCCAGTATATTATGATCCAACCTGCAGTAACAATATGGAAGGTGTGAAAGTCTCCTGTGTAATCCTGATTGCAGCTCTACAATATTTAAATTATTACTTTTTGACTATTTGTAATACCTTCTCCTTTATCTGTGAGTTCTGGAAATTGGCTTTTGCTGTTCCTGGGAGTTTTCATTTGGGGTTCTTTTAGGTAATGATTCATGTATTCTTTAAATTTCTATTTTTCCTTCAAGTTCTAATATCTCAGGGAATTTTTCTTTGATAATTTCTTTTTTTATATTTTTTAACTTTATTGTTTAGTACCCATTGCTTTATGAATCATGTTGGGAGAGAAAAATCAGAGCAAAAGGGAAAAATCATGGGAGAAGAAAAAGAAGAAAAAAATAAGTGAACATAATATGTGTTGATTTACATTGTCTTCTGAGTTCTTTTTATGGATGCAGATGGCATTTTCTATTGAGATTACTTTGGATCAGTGAACCATTGAGAAGAACCAAGTCTTTCATAGTTGATCACTGCACATTCTTGCTGTTATCGTGTACAACATGTTCCTAGTTCTGCTTGTTTCACTCAGCATCGATTCATGTAAATATTTCCAGACCTTTCTAAAATTAGCTTGTTCGTCATTTTTAAAGAAACAATAATATTCCATTATCTTCATATAACACAACTTATTCAGCCATCCCTCAATTAATGGGCATTTACACATTTTCCAAATTTTTGCTACAACAAAACGAACTGCTACATTTTTGCACACATGGGTCTTGTCCCTTCTTTATGATTTCTTTGGCCAGCAGTGGTACTGCTGAGTCAAAGGATATGCATAGTTTGACAGACCTTTGGATATAGTTACATGTAGCTCTCCAGGAAGGTTGGATCATTTTACAACTCCACCAACAATGCATTAGTGTTACAGTTTTCCCATATCCCTTCCAACATTTATCATTATCTTTCTGTGTTATCTTAGCCAATCTGAAAGGTGTGAGGTGGTATCTCAACATTATTTTAATTTGCATTTCTCTAATCAATAGTGATTTACAGCATTTTTTCATATGATTATAGATGGCTTTAATTTCATCATTTGAAAATTGTCTGTTAATATCCTTTGATCATTTGTCAATTGGGAAATGACTTATATTCTTATAAATTTGACATAGGTTTTTATATATTTTAGAAATGAGACCTTTATCAGAAACACCAGCTATAAACATTTTCCCCAGCTTTGTACTTCCCTTTTAATCTTGTTTCTGTTGGTTTTCTTTGTGCAAAATCTTTTAATTTTATGTAATCAACGTTGTCTATTTTGCCCTTCATAATGATCTCTAGTTGTTCATTACTCATAAATTCCCTCCTTCTTCAAAGATCTGATAGGTAATTTACACTTTGCTCTCCTAATTTGTGTATGGTATCATCCTTTCTGCCCAAATCGTGTAGCCATTTTGAGCTTATTTTGGTATGGGGTGTGAGATGTAGATCTATGTTGAGTTTCTGACATGTTATTTTCCAGTTTTCCCAGCAATTTTTGTAAAATAGCTGAGTTTAGGAGTTTATCAAATATCAGATTACTGTAGGCCTTGATTATTGTGTTTTGGGTATCTAATCTATTCTTATTTATTATCCACTGCCAAATGGTTTTAATGACTGCTGCTTTATAATATAGTTTTATGTTTGGTACTGCTAAACCACAATCCTTTGGACTTTTTCCATTAATTCCCTTGATATTCTTTTGTTCTTCTAGATGAATTTTGTAATTATCTAGTTCTATAACATTTGGCCATTGTTTGATTGCTATGGCATTGAACATCTATACCAATTTAAGAAGAATTGTCATTATTATTATATTAGCCGTGAACAATTGATATTTTTCCAACTGTTTAGATCTAATTTTATTTGTGTGAGAAGTGTTCCATAATTGTGTTCATATATTTCTTGGATTTGTCTTGGAAGGTAGATACCTGAGATTTTTATTTTGTCTAAAAATATTTTAAATGGAATATCTCTTTCTGTCTCTTATTGATGGACTTTGGCAGTAATATATAGAAATGCTGATGATGTGTATTATGGGCTTAATTTATATTCTGCAACTTTCCTAAAGCTGTAAATTGTTCCAGTAGGTTTTGGAATGATTTTCTAGGAATCTCTAATTATATCAACATATCACCTGCAAAGTGATAGTTTTATTTCCTCATTATCTATTCTAATTCCTTTCATTTCTTTTTCTTTTCTTATTGCTAAGGCCAACATTTCTAGTATAATGTTGAATAATAGTGGTGATAATGAGCATCCTTGTTTCACTCCTTATCTTACTGGAAATGTGTCCAGCTTCTGTCCATTACAAATAATGGTTGGTCTTGGTTTTAGATATATACTGCTTAGAATATCAAGGAAAGCTCCCTTAATTCTTATGCTCTCTAGTGTTTTTAATAGGAATTAGTCCTCTATTTTATCAAAAGTTTCTGTTTCTGTTGAGATTATTAAATGATTTCTGTTGGTTTTGTTATTGATACATTGATTATGGTCATAGTTTTCCTATCATAGTTCCTTTGATATTGAACCAGGCCTGCATTCCTGATATTAATCCCACTTCCTCTTAGTGTATTAATCTGCTGATAAGTTGTAAATTCTTTGTTAATATTTTATTTAACATTTTTTCATGAGTATTCATTAAGGATATTGGTCTGTAATTTTCTTTCTCTATTTTGACTCTTCCTGGTTTAGGTATTAGTGCTATATTTGTGTCATAGAAAGAATTTGGCAATACTCCTTCTTTACCTATTTTCCCGAATAGTTTATGTAGTATTGGAATTAATTGTTCTTTAAATGTTTGGCAGAATTCACTTGTGAATCCATCTGGCCTTAGAGATTTTTTCTTAGGGAATTCATTAATAACTTGTTTAATTTCTTTTTTCAAAAATGAGGTTTTTAAGTAATTTATTTACTCTTCTGTTAAGCTGTTCAATTTATATTTTTGTAAATATTCATCCATTTTATCTATATTGTCATATTTGCTGCCATACAGTTAGGCAAATTAGCTCCTAATTGTTGATTTGATTTCTTTTTCATTAGTGGTAAGTTCACCTTTTCATTTTTGATGCTGCTGATTTGGTTTTTTTCTTTACTTATTCTGATCTAATTAACCAAAGGTTTATCTATTTTGTTGGGTTTTTTTTTTTCATAAAACCAACTTTTAGCTTTATTTATTAGTTAAATAATTTTCTTAGTTTCTCTTTTATTAATCTCTCCTTTGAGTTTCAGAACTTCGAATTTGGTATTTCATTGTTTTTTTTTTCCTTGCTTTTTTTAGTTGTATGCCCAATTCATTGATTTCCTCTTTCTCTATTTTATTCACATAGCTATTTAGAGATGTAAAATTTCTCCTAAGAACTGCTTTCAATGTATGTCATAAGTTTTGGTATGCTGTCTCATTATTGTCATTCTCTTGGGAAAAATTATGGATTATTTCTGTGATTATTTTTGGTCCACTCATTTTTTAGAATTGGTTTATTTCATTTCCAATTTTTTTAGTCTATATTTCCCTGGTTCTTTATTGAATGTAATTTTTTTTGCATTGTGTTCTGAAATGGAAGCATTTCCTATGTCTGCCTTTCTGCATTTGATTGTGAGGCTTTTATGACCTAATACATGGTCACTTTCTGCATAGAGGGCATGTACTACGAGAAAAAAAGTATTTCTTTTATCCCTATTCAGTTTTCTCAACATGTCTATCATATGTAGGTTTTCTAGGATTCTATTAATCTGTACTTTCTTTTTTGTTTAATTTGTAGTTAGATTTATCTGATTCTGAGAGAAGAAAGTTGAGGTCCCCTACTAAAATAATTTTGCTATTCATTCTTTCCTGTACCTGGCTTAAAATTTTCTCTAGGAATTTGGTATCTCTACTAGTTGGTGCAAGCACATCTAGTATTACTACTTTATTATTTATGGTACCCTTATTTAATATGTATTTTCTTTCATTTTCTATTTTAATAAGTTTTATTTTACTTTTTCTTTATCTGAGATCAGAATTGCTACTCCAGCTTTTTTTTTTACTTCAGCTGAAGCATAATAAATTCTGTTCCAGCCTCTTACTTTTATTTTGTATGTGTCTCTTTGTGTCAAATGTGTTTCTTTTAAACAACATATTGTAAGATTCTGATTTTTAATCCATTGTGCTATCTGCTTCCACTTTATGGGAGAGTTAATCCCATTCAAAGTTAGGATTGCAAGCTATATATTTCCCTCCATCCTATTTTCCCCCATGTATACTTTTGTTCTCTCTTTCCTTCCTGTCCTTAGTAGTTTATTTTTACCCAACCTACTCACTACCTTATCTCCTATCACACTTCTCCCATTCTTTTTGTAATGTTTTTAACCAACCCCAAACACTCCCTTATCTTCTTTCACACCTTCCCCCCTTCCCTTACCTTTTTTTGTTCTAGTGTTTCTGCAGACCCTTCCATTCTGCCCCTCCCTTTCCTTTCCACTTTCTTTTCTTAGTTCTTTATAGGGTTAGATAAATTTCTATATCCAGATGAATGATTAAGTTATTCCCTCTTAGAGCAAAAACTGATAAGAGCAAGCTTCAGACAATGTGCATCCCCCTCCTTTTTTTCCCTCAAATGTAATAGGTCTTGTGCACTTCTTCATGTGATCTAATTTGTCCCATTATACCTACCCTTTTCTCTTTTTCCAGTACAATTTTTCTACTTTTTTTTGCTATCATCACATTAGAGTCTATTCACAGTCACACCCTCAGTCCATGTGTTGCTCTTTTCTGTCTGTCCCAGTTATAGATAGAGTTCTCAAGAGTTACAGATATTGTTTTCCCATCTGGTGATATAAACAGTTTAACCTTTAAATAATATATATTTCCTCTTGCTTTCCTTTGTATGCTTCTCTTGAGTCCTGTGTTTGTAGACTGAAATTTCTCTTTAATTCTGGTTTTTTCAAGAGAAATGACTAGAAGTCTCTTTATTTCATTGGGTTCCATTCCTTCTCATAAAAAATGATGCTGAGTCTCTCTGGGTACTTAATTCTTGGTTGTAACCCTAGGTCCTTTGCCTTTCTGAATATGGTATTCCAAGCCCTATGATCCTTTATTGTAGAAACAACCAGATAATGGGTAATCCTGACTTGCTTATTGATATTTGAATTATTTTTATCTGGCAGCTTACAGTATTTTTTCTTGAAATTGTAGTTCTAGCAGGCCAATTCATATTCAGATCTGAGCTCCATATTTTGGGAAAGATATTGATAACATAGAGAGTATACCCAGGAAGATAGGATGGTGAAGGGCTTAAAGTTGAAGCCATATAAGGACTGGACAAAGTCCCTGGAAATGTTTATTCTAGAGAAGAATGATTAAATGGGAGACTTGATAATTGTGTCCAAATTGAGGAAAGATTAAATGTGTTTTGCTTGTCTCCAATTTTTCAAATTAGGAACAATTAATGGAAATTTCAACAAGAGAAATACAGGTTTGATTTTATCAAAAACTTCCTAATAATAATTGTCTGAAATGAAATGGTTATTAGGAGACAGTGAATTTCCCTTCATTGTAGACATTAAACATTATAGATATTACTTATTAAGAGTTATGGGATATAATCAAAACAATACTCCAGAAACAAATTCAGCTGTATCCGTTTAAATTAATAAGAAAGAGAGAGAAAATAAAAAATTGGCTGCACCTAAAGAGTGAAAAATTTTTAAAGGAATAAAACAACAAATAGAAAATGGACAAGAAATATCTAAGATCAGAGCAGAGTTCAATACAAGGAAAAGCAAGGAAAAAATAAACTTATAAATCCTCAGGCTGTTTTTAAAGATGAATAAAATGGGTAAACAGAAAGAATAACCAATAAAAGAAGAAAGTAAACACAAATCACCAAACTTAAAAATAAGAAAGGAAAGATCAGAAGATAAAAATAATTAATAAAATGAGAATTTACTGTGCTTGGTTCTCTGTTACTAGACTTGAGAATATACAGAAACATAAAGTATCAAAACAAGTGTATTGAGACTGTCCCTCACATGTAGATGGAAGTGTTATTGAGTGGCTTAAAGGGATGGAGAATAGATGTTTCCATCTTCTCTGACCATCTTTCTCTACAAGAGACTTTAATTCCTGAAAGGAAGGGAAATAGAAGGTTAGGGCCAAGAATTTAACAATCCTGCTCTCCTTAGAGATGAGAGGGGTTACTGGGCAAGAATGATATCTATATGCACTCCTGATTTCTGGCTGCTGTTCCTTAATAGGAAAAAGAGGATTTGAGGTTCCTCCTTCTATGATTAAATGCTGGTTCCACAATAAATACACATAGCAATTAGTTTAAAAAATTATCTATGATGATATTAAAACAAAAATCAGATAAATTTTATAGAGGAGAGTATATATGAGATAATACAGAGAGTGGAGGAACTCTCCCATCAGGAGTGAAGTAACACAATTGAATCACCAGAGTATCAGATCTCACCCAAGGAAAAATTCTCTAAAATCTTTAGCAAGCTCTAACTCTAGCAAGCTAGGAATAGGGGCATGATGGAGGCTGCTAGTTCTTTTATCAACTTCTTGCCAGAGTCTCATTTTCCCTTTAATAATATAAAGTGATATTTACATCATCTTTCTTGTCTCTCAAAGGTGGAAGCTATATATGGTAAGACTGAAGAGCCTGAAGAAACTTGAAAAAAATCCCCCCCAAAATGTGAAGGAAACTGAAGTGTCATCTCTCCCACTCCTGCCAAACCCATATCTTTTTTTTTTTTTTTTTTTTTACATTGCTATAGGGTATTGACTAGGGCCAATGAGAAGAGAGTAACATACCAATGGACTTTGAGACTAGGGTTACAAAAGCAATGAGTAAGCAACCTCCATGCATATAAGGCAAGGTATCAAAAATTGTTCTACCAAAAAACAACAAACCTACTCAGACAAATTTACAAATGAATTCTGCTAAGTTTTAAAGATTTCTTAACTACAACCCTGTATAAACTTTTGAAACATATGGAGAGAGATGATAAGCTTTGTTACTTCTACAAGCTAATGTGATGATGATACTCTAATAGGTCAAAGACAAAGTTGAGAAAGAAAAACATAAACCAATATAATAAATGCTGATAATTAATAAAAAGAAATCACAACAGTACATGAAGGAAATATCTATCATTAACAAGGATTGTAAATAGAATGCAATGATAATTTCATACAAGGTAAATATATCAACAAAAAGAAAAAAAATCTAGATTATGTCATTAGATTAAAAGCATCTTTGATCTTTAAAAAGTACTCATTTATGATTTTCAAAAAATTTTATATTTTATAATAAAGGAAAAGAAGAATAATTTCACAGAATGATAAAACTGCATGTTTAAAACCACAAGCTTATACCATGTATAATGAAGAAAGATGTTCATTAAAACAGTTGTTAAACAGATGTTCACTTATCAATACTTATTTTCATGGTATTTTAACAATTTTAAAAAGACATAGTATATGGAAAATCATTTGCCATTGACCACAAATAAATTAATTGGCCATGAAAAAATTAAAATATTTCTATTTGTAGGCAGAATATTTTATTACATAGATAATGCAGGATAATCTAAAACAACAAAAATGGAATTAATGCATGCATCATTAAAATAGTCAGGTAAATCCACAAAATTTTATATATTTTTATATACAATATAAAGGTTTCATAAGATCATGTTAAGAAAAAAGTATATTGGTCATATTATTACATAATATTATTATTCATATATTGTGGCACAATATATTACATACAATATTATTTATGGAAATAAATAAAATAGTTGTAAATTAATTATCAGACCTATATGAGGATCACTTTAGAATTACCTCATAATAAATTAAGAAAGAACTGAAGAAAAGTAAGGATATACCATTTTCATTGTTAAATAAAACAGTAAAAATGTCACTACTGCATGAACTAATTTACCAATTAAGTATATTATCCCTCAGATATATTATTCCATATATTTAGTATTCCATATATTAGAATTATAGCAAAAAATTATTTAAAAACAAATGGCTAAGAATATCAAGAACTGGGGGGCGGAGCCAAGATGGCGGAGTGAAAAGGTGACTTTCTGCCTCTCCTCCAATCTTCTCTCAAATCAACAATAAAATAAGCCTCTGAATTGATCTTCAAGTCAACGAACTCAGAAACATTTGGGCACGGCTCTCTGGGTAACTTCATATCAGGTTAGTCGGACTTAGACAGAGAGATAAATAGACTACAACTGTGCAGACCGGAAGTGAGGGTGGGACTCAGCTCGGCTCAGCGTGGAAGAAATTCCAAACTCCAAACTCCAAATTCCAAACACCTGGAGTTTATCTGAGGCACTCGGGACACTCTGCCCTGATTGGGGACAGGTGTTCTGGCAGACTTGCCTTGTTTAAGGAGTAATTCGGCCTTAGTCCTAGCCCCCACCGGCCCAGCACCTTAAATCAACTCGCCGAAGTGCCCCAGGGCAAAGCGTCTTCAGCCGAGGTTTTTTTTTTCCCCTACCTTAAAGAGATATCCACTCTGTCTAAAAAAAAAAAAAAATGATGAAGAAGCAAAAGAGAGCTCTCACCATAGACAGCTTTTATCAAGGCAAAGAAACGACCTCAGATACAGAGGTTTCTTTAGACAAAAATCCAGAAAAAAACAGCCACGACCATCACTGGTCCCCGTTTCAAAAGGCCTTTCTGGAAGATTGCATAAAGAACCTCAAAAGAGAGCTGGAGGATAAATGGGAAAATAAATTGAAATCAGTGCAAGAAGGATACAGTATCTTGCAAGAAGGATATGATGCTCTGCAAAAGAGATATGAAAAAGACACCAATTTATTAAAAAAATAAAATTAGTGAAGTGGAAAAAGAGTGCAGTAAACAAATTGGCCAGTTACAAAAGGAACTTAAAAAGGTAACTGAAGAAAACAACACTTTAAAAATAAGAATTGAACAAATGCAAGTGAATGACTCACTAAGACTTGAAGAATCAGTCAAACAAAAACAAAAAAATGAAAAATTAGAAGAAAATATGAAATATCTCCTAGGAAAAACAACTGACTTAGAAAATAGATCTAGGAGAGACAATCTAAGGATTATTGGACTTCCTGAAAGCCATGATCAAAAAAAGAATCTAAACACTATCTTCCAGGAAATCCTGAAAGAAAACTGCCCTGAGATTGTAGAATCAAAGGGCAAAATCAGCATTGAAAGAATTCAACGATCACCTCCTGAAAGAGACCCCAAAATTAAAACCCCAAGGAATATCGTGGCTAAATTTCAGGACTATAGCACCAAGGAACAGATTCTGCTAGCAGCTAGAAAGAAACAATTCAAATACCGAGGATCAATAATTAGAATCTGTCAGGATCTGTCAGCTTCCACACTGAAGGATCGAAGGGCCTGGAACCAGATATTCCGAAGGGCAAAGGAACTTGGATTACAGCCAAG
>JAJPUD010013692.1:1266-43335 GCA_023553655.1 Myrmecobius fasciatus
TAAAATATATTTTAAAATAATGGTAATTATCTCAAGTAAATACGGCAAATTTGTAGCCTTAAAATTATATACCTAAAATTCATGTTATAGATATATAATATTGCTGTTGGTTTGGGAAAGTCAATTGAATTAATCACATCATTTTGGCCCATAGTCATAGGAGGTCAGTCACATCAGTTTGAAAGATTAAAATAGTCTTTAAAATTAAAAGAAAAAAATCCTGCAATTTTAATAATGGAGAAAATTTTTATCAACACAGTTTATTAAATTTTCAAAAAATAAGCAAAGATCTTCAGAGTAATTACAACTGTGGGGATTATTTATGATTACTATTAAATGCAATGGTTTCTTAAGTTGAAAGAACATCAAGGAAATTGGCAATACATGGAGAATTCTGGGAAGATAGAGGAGTAAAATTGTGCTTTGGGGTAAACATAGAAAAGTTAAAAACAAATGAGAGTTATGGTAGAATATGATTCCTCCTGGGACAATCAGAGATCAAAAGACAAATATCAGAACAAAGTTTGGCTTTTGTAAATTTTAAACTCCTTCAGACTGATTTCCCTAAAGCAGCAAATGGTAAATCCTGGGGCTAGCTGGATTCAGAGTTAGCCTTGGCCCCAGCCATAGGAATTTTCACCTTCCAGAAAGTGTGAGGAATTGGACCTCTGACTCACAAAAGATTGAGGAAACCTCTGCTGATAAGAGATGTCAGGTTCAGCAATGTTGCTGAGATAACTTTGGTTGAGAAGGAACCATCACAAGCCTGAGTGCAGAAGCAGTGAGGCAGGAATGCAGCTGGCTGGACACTTTTAGGAGGGTGAAATTCTGAGTTTTATCTTCCAGGTTCCAGGGAAACCGAAGGAGATTCTGAAAGCAGAGACACAGTTACCTTCAACCATAAGACTAAAGGTTATTATATATAAAAGTTCTTATTTAAAAAAAAATAAGCAGGCAAGGGACTAGGAACCCAGCCAAAGAAAGTTACTATGGAATAGGGAAAATTATCTTCGTCTTCAGAGAAGGATACAAAAGATTTTCTTTTAAAACCTCTTCTTCCCCAAAGAGTAATATTAAATGGTCACCTGCCCAAAAGAATATTCATAGAAAAACTCAAAAATATTTTTAAAATGAAATGATAGAGAATCAAGAAAAACTAAAAAAAAACTGAGAAAAACAAGAAGATTGTGGGGAAAGAAGTCAATGAAAAAGAAAAGGAGATTCAGAGACTTAAAGAAGAAAACACCTCTTTGAAAGCTAAAATTTGGCAAGGAGAAGCCAATGAAGTTATGAAAACAAAAATAATTTTTAAAAATAGAAATAATGAAAAAAGATAATGTAAGACATCTCATAAGAAAATCAACAGTTCTGGGGAAACAAATAAAGAAGAGAATATATAAGAATAATTGGACTACATGAAAATTATAACCAAAATTAGAATCTTTAAATAATAGAACAAAAAATAATTAAAGAAAATTTTCCTGAAGTGACTTAGAGGAAGAGAGGAAAGGGAAAATAGAAAAAATCCACCAGTAACTATTTGAATGAGATATTATGAGGAAAACCTCTAAGGAATATCACTGTTAAATTTTGAAATCCCTACATGAAAGAGAAAATTTTACAAACTATAACAACAAGAAGAAACAAACATACTATTCAAATATGCTGAAGCCACAATTAAAATCACATAAGATTTAACAGTGTCTGCCATAAAGGATGACAGATCTTTGAATACCAATTATTGAAGATCAAATGAACTATGTTTGTTGCCAAAAATAGCATATCCAGCAACATTAACCATAATCTTGATTGAAAAAATGGACATTTAAAATTTTTCAAAATTTCAATATTTTGTAGCCAAAAACACCCTGAACTTAAAAAAATGGCCTATAAGAGCCAACAGAAATACCAAGTAAACATCAAAGATTAATTTCAAGGGAGTGAATAAAAACAAATTGTTCATGTTTTATATGTCTAAGATTGTCATTATATAGTCTCAAAGAAAAATTGGAATAGAGGTGAATATGATAATTCTAAAAAAGCAAAACTATATAGGAAAAGATAGAAACAGTATTGTTACACAAATGAGAATCAAAAGCAAGAACTGACAAAAATTAAAGGACTGGTAGTTTTGAAGTTTTAATCACACAGAGGAAAGTGGGGGGGAGTGTATGTGTAACAATTCTATAAATTTGTAACAAAAAGGGGGAAAGGGATAGAATAAGGTGGGGTATAAAAAGGTGCATAAATTAATAGAAATATGATAAGGTGTGTAGATTAATGGGAATGGGATAAAGAGGGAGGGAAAGGGTGAAGGGGAATGAATAAGTGAGGAAGTCCCAGCGGTGCTGAGGGATAAAAAGTTATAAAAAGGTGAAGTACTAGGTATAAGTTACATAGAAGAGTCAGCAAAGATGTGAAGCAAGAGATATACACAAACACAGCAGTAATTATCAGGAGCAGAATTTATTAGAAAAAATTGAGGGTAATCCTTGATCTCAGACAAAATCAAAGTTAAAATCATTCAAAAAAGAATAATAGAGAAATCATGTTGTATGTTGGCTAGATTAATATTGTTTTAGACTTCTTAAAACAACTAGATAGTTTTGTAGAATATTAGAATAAGGATAGAATAAGGTTAGGATATGATAAGTTGGTGGATTTAGAAAAATATCAAAACGCTTAGATCTAGAAGAATGATGTTATTGACCTTCATATAAAAATAAAAAAAAATACAGTAAAAACTTACATAGGTGAATATGAATGTATAAGTTTGTATAGTTATAGGTATCTATGCCTAAGTGCCTAAGTACGGGTATGCACATGTATATGTATATGTATATATATATATATATACAGATAAATGTATGTATATGTGTACATGTATATGTATGTATAAATGTATGTTAATTAACTTTAACCTGCTTCAGGGAGATATAAGCAGAAGAAAGAGAGTTTAAAAAAAAAAGGTTAAAAGTGCATAATAACTCCTGACTGTCTGACCCTGGGCAAGTCACTTAGCCCAGTTGCCTCAGGGGGGGAAAGTGCATTGCAGAGAACAAAAGAAAACCTATAACAAAGCAAAAAAAGTTGGAAAGTTCTGATTGCAATTTCATTATATGCACTTTTGTGAAATAGAAATGTACTGTTGTGTATTTTGAATCTTCTCTTATGTTCAACTGTGCACATGACAATTTTTTTTCTATTTCTATTTTTGCCTATTTTTGAAATTTTATATTTGTTTTAAATAAATACATTAAAATCAAATGAGTGGGGTAGAGCCAAGATGGTGGAGAGGTGGCAAGAAACGAGAAAACAAATGGATGCCCGTCAATTGGAGAATGGCTGAATAAATCGTGGTATATAAATGTTATGGAATATTATTGTTCTGTAAGAAACAACCAACAGGATGATTTCAGAGAGGCCTGGAGAGAATTACATGAACTGATGCTAAGTGAAATGAGCAGATCATTATACACAGCAACAACTGACTATATGATGATCAATTCTGATGAATGTAACTCTCCTCAGCAATGAGATGATTAGAACTTCCAATTGTTCAGTGATGAAGAGAGCCATCTACACCCAGAGAGAGGACTGTGGGAACTGAGTGTGGACCACAATATAGCATTTTTATTCTTTCTGTTGTTGTTTGCTTGCATTTTGTTTTCTTTCTCATTTTTTCCTTCTTGATACAATTTTTCTTGTGCACTGAAATACCTGTAGAACTATATATAAATATGTATGTATTGGATTTAACATATATTTTAACATACTTAACATATATTGGGCTACCTGCCATCTAGGGGAGGGGATGGCGGAAAGAGGGGAAAATTTGGAACAAAAGGTTTTGCAAGGGTCAGTGCTCAACACTCATGCATATATTTTGTAAATAAAAAGCTTTAAGAATAAAAAAAATCAAGTGAAAGAAATTCAGGGGAAATGAGAGAGGGAAGATAAGAAACAATTCAAGAAAAATAAGATTATATTAAGAAAGTCAACCAAGGAGAAAAGGAAATCCAGAATCCTAGGGAAAAAAATGACTCCTTTAAAAATTAGAATTGATCAAGGAAAAGCTAAATAAGTTATGAGACCAAGAAATAAGATAACAAAATATACAGAATAAATAAATGGAAGAGAATAAGAGATCTTTCATAAGAAAAACAACATATCTGGAAAACAGATAAATTAGAGAAAACAAGAACAATTGGATTATCTTAAGTCTCTGACTAAAAAAAATATGTAATAATATGATAAATAATTAAATAAAAAGTCCTAGTGTTAGAACAGAAAGAAAAGTAAAAATAGGAAAAATCCACTAATCACCACATGATAGAGATCCTATGTGAAAAGCCTCCTGGAACATTATAGCTAAATTACAAAATCCTGAGATTTTGGAGAAAATATTAAGAACAACAAGATAGAAACAATTAAAATATGACATAATTCACAATTTGGATTACACAAGACTAAGCTAGAGCTATGTTAAAAGATGGCAGGTCTTGGAACACTATATAGCAAAGATCAAAGGAACTACAGTTGTGGCCAAAAATGTCATTCCTAGAAAATACTGAATTAAAAAAATCAATGAATTATCAAACTTTTAGAATTTGATTGCAAAAAAATTGAACTTAATAGAAAATTTGACATTCCAAGAGGAATATCAGGTTAACATCAAAGATTAATTTCAAGGGACTTGATAAGTATAAACAATCACAGCTATATATGTGGAAATGTAAATTATATGTCATTAGATTGTCATTAGCATCTGCATAGTTCAAAAGAAAGACTAGAGCTGAATATGATGTGATCCTAAAAAAAGCAAAATTTTATAGAAGAAATAAATAAGTAATTAGATTATATGAATATGGTGTAAGAGCAATAACTAACATACAGGCATTAGATGAGGGAGGAGAGCTAGTAGTTCCAGAATCCTACTCATAACAGAAATAAGTTAAAGAGGAAAAAATACATGAAAATATGTGTACATATATTCATGTGTAGTGTGTGTGTGTATGTTTATAAGTGTTCTAAATTTATAAAGAAAATAAGGTAAAGGGAATAGGACAAGGCAGATTATAGAAGGGGATGTAGATTAATGAAAATGGGATAAAGAAGGAGGGAAAGGGTCAAAGTAAAGGGTGAGCAGAGAGGATAAGGGAGGGATCCTTAGAGTGGGGTTGGTTAAGTAATAGTAAAGCTAGGTAAAAGGTATAAGTAAAATAGAAGAGACAGCAGGGACAGGAAACAAGAGATATAAACATAAATATAATCAGATATAGAATTTATTAGAAAAAAGCAGGAGTAATAATCATTGATTTCAGACAAAGTTAAAATTAAATAGATTAAAGCAAAATAAATTAGGCCTATTAATAGTTTTAGACTATTTAAAATAACTATTTAAAACTTTAAATGGTATAAGAGTGGCATATTGTAGCAATATTATGAGTTGGTGGATAAAGAGGAATGTTGGAAAGCCTTGGACCTATGAAGAATGATGTCATCTACTTCCAGAGAAAGAGAGGACAAATAAGAGATGTACAACTTACATAGATGTATATGAATGTACAGTAATGGAACAGTAATTGAAATAAACACTGACTTTTCCGATCAGGAATCAGAATAAAATAAGATGAGCTTCATGAAATCACAATTGAAAGAAATTTCAATTCAATAAACATTTTAAAATATTCTCTACATGCAAAAATAAAGTACAAGCAAAAAAGCACAAACAAAAATGAAACAATTCCTGCCTTCAAGAAGTCTACCATTTATTATCAGGAAAGAGTGGGTACACAGATAATTAAATAGAAGATCGTTTGAGAAAGGAAAGTTGTTGGAAGATCTTTGAAAACTTCTTAGAGGAGATAGCATCAAAAAGGCATGGGGCGAATGCATGGAAGATATATGTGAAATATTCTATTTAGCAAATAATTATATATCTTTATATTAGAATCTATGTTGTCTCATGATATAAAAGGAGTTTGGAAAAATTCATTGAAGCCATTGTGTGGAAGACTTTAAATGGTAGACTGTCATGCAGTAGTGAGATAATAGCAGCCTTTGAAGATCTTGGAGAACATAAATGACATGATCATATGTATTCCCCAGGAAGATGATTTTTGCACTTCTAGGGAAAATGCATTTAGAAGAGGTTTTACTTCCAATTTAACATTTTCTTTACATTTTCAGAAGAAGCATTAGTGTGTATGTGAGGGCACGAAGCAAGAAGTTTGGAGCCAACTGATAACATTATTACACTATGATGAATATATTTTGCCTTTTGTACCTTCACTACAATTACGCAAAAGAGATGGTGTTAGTAATTGAATCAATTCAAACTGGGGGGGACAAATAAGGCTATAAATTGTTTAATGATTTTTGACTCTCTGGTCAGGTATCTGAAAAGTTTCAATATTATTTAATGCTTTTAATTTAATGTTTCCTTTTAATATTTATTAGAAGAAAATAAAAATTGCACAATATATTTGCATGTATAGTATTTTATATACATATATGTGTATGTGTATCTATATTTATCAAATATTTTCTTCACAATACCCAGTGAAAGTATTTTGGTGGGAGACCTAGATGGCACAGTGGATAGAATGCTGGCCCAAAGTCAGGAGGACCTGAGTTTAAATCTGACATCAAACACTAACTGTATCACCCTAGGCAAGTCATGTAATCCCAATTGCCTTGCAAAAAAAAAAAGTGGCAGGCCAGATTTGCCTCATCAACCATGATAGTATTTTCTTAATTATCCTGGCCAGCTCTGGGATCAGAATGGCCTGAGTTCAAATCTTTGCTTACATAATTATTAGTAGTAAGATCCTTATTTCCTCATCCGTAAAAATTAGAATAGTTGTAGAACCTTTATCTCAAAGTCGTTTTGATGGCAAAATGAGGCAATGTTTGTGAAATGTTTTGCAAAGCTTAAAATATTATAGCAATGCTTATCATCATTATCATCTCTGAAACAGGGAAGTACTCCTCTATTAATGGGAAACAGGATTAAAATAGTCTAAGATCATGTAAATATATGGTGGCAGAGATGGGATTCAAATCCAAGATATCTGACAGCATTTTCAATATTCTTTCTCTCAGCTGACTTTTTCAATTTTAAAATGAACTTTACATACAATATTCCGTTTTAATCTCCTCCCTAATTATCTATTTCCAGGGTAAGATTTACTTTTGTATTATATTTGATGATTGTGATAATTTAGAACTTAAATCTTTTATTATTTAGTTATTTATATATTTTATTATTTAGTTATTTTAATTCCAACACTTTTTTTTTTTGCTGAGGCAATTGGGGTTAGGAAGTGTGCAGTGTCTGAGACTAGATTTGAACTCAGATTTTCTTGACTTCAGGGTTGATGTTCTATCTACTACACCACCTAGCTGCTCCTTGCTCATATATTTTAATAGATCCATTGCACTTCAAATTCAGTAGATTTTTAAACTCAATTAACTCCATTTACTTCTGGAAATTGAATATTATTGCACTACACTATTCTACAATGCATTAGGTAGCAGGATTTCAAACTGGAAGCAAGCTTAGATCTTGGAAACTTGGAAAGACATATCAACTGATATTGAGTGAGTTGAGCCTGAAAAGATTTTACACAGTAACAGCAACATTGTGTGATAATTAACTTTGATAGACTTTGTTTTTCTCAGCAATATAATGATTTAAGACAATTCCAAATGACGCATGATGGAAAATCCTATCAACATTCATAGAAAGAACTAAGGAGTCTAAATGTAGATGGAAGCATATTCTTTTCACTTTTTTCTTTCTCATAGTTTTCTCATTCTGATTCTTCTTTCACAACACAACTAATGTGAAAATAAGATTAATATGATTGTGCATGTATATCTTTTGCTAATTTTTTATTGTTTTCATTACTATTCATTAGGTAAATTGGTCTGTAATATTCTTTCTCTATTTTGTTTTTTCCTGACTTAGGTATTAGCATCATATTATGTCATTAAAAATGGTAGGATTTCTCCTATTATTTTCAAATAGTTTTAATAGAATTGGGATTATTTTTTATTTAAATGTTTGGTAGAATTCATTTGTAAATCCATCTGGCTCTGGAAGTTTTTTCCTTAGAAATTTCATTGATAACATATTCAATTTATTTTTTTAATGGGGTTATTTTCTATTCTGTTAATATGGGAATTTTTTTAAAAAATTCATTCATTTCACTTAAATTGTCAGACTTAATGACATAAAGATGGACAAAATAGCTTCTAATTATTGTTTTAATTTCTTCTTTGGTGGTGAATTGCTATTTATATTTTTAATACAGGTAATTTTGGTTTTTATCTTGTTTTTTTTTAAAAAAACTCAAATTAATCAAAGGTTAACTTCTTTATTGCATTTTTTGATTAAACCACCTATTAGTTTTATTTATATATTCAATAGGTACTTTCAATTTGATTAATCTCTCTTTTGATTTTCAGAATTTCTAATTTGTAAATGGGAATTTTTAATGTTTTTTCTACCTTTTTTTCTTGCAAGCCCACTTCTTTGAACTCTTATTTCTCTATTTTATTAATGCTATTACTAAAATATATAAAATTGCCCCAAATAACTATTTTGGCTGTATCCCATAATTTTGGTATGTTTTCTCATACTAAAATGAATAAAATTATTGATTTTTTTCTATGATTTATTATTCAACTCATTCATTCTTTAGGATCAGATTTTCTAGTTTCCGATTAGTTTTCAATCTACTTTCCATGACTTTATTATATACAGTTTTTATTGCATCACTTTCTGAAAATGAAGCATTTAACATTTCTGCCTTTCAGCATTGGATTGAAAAGTTTTTAACGCCCTACTATATACTCAGTTTTTGTAGAGGTGTCTTGTACTGCTGAGAAAAAAAGTAAATAAATTTCTCCCTATTCAATTTTCTCCACAAGATTATCATATCTAAGTTTTCTAAGGTTCTATTAACCTCCTTAACGTCTTTCTTATTTATTTTGTGCTTGTATTTTTCTACTTCTGAATGGGGAGGTTGATGTCCACTACTTGTATAATTTTACTGTCTATTTCTTCTTATAACTCATTTAACTTCTCTAGGAAATTGGATATTATATGATTTGGTGCATACATATTTAGTATTGATATAACTTTATTGTATGGTATCCTTTAACAAGGTGGAGTTTCTCATTTCATTTAATTAGGCAGATTTTTCTTTTGTTTTAAGATCAGGATTTCTATCTCAGCTTTTCTTTTTTACTTCAGGGGAAGAATAATATCTACTACTTCAACCTTTTACCTTTATTTTGTGTCTTTCTCTTTACTTCAAATGTGCTATAAACACCATAATTGTAGGATTCTCCTTTTTAATGAGCTCTCCTATTTCCATTTTATGAAAATGTTCATTCCATTCACATTCACAGCTATGATCACAAAATATGCATTAGACTCCATCCTATTTTCTCCATATTTATACTTTTTTCTCTCTTTTTCCTTGTCCCTTCTCATTACAGCTTTTGTTTTGACCACCACCTCCTTCAATCTTCCCTGCCTTTTATCACTCTTCTCCCTTTTCTTTACTCTTTCCTTTCATAATTCTGCCTTCCCTTATATCTACTTCTCCCCTTTGTTCCCCTTTCTCCTCCTACTTTTCTACAGGTAAAATAATTTTCTGTAGCCATTTAGAAATGCATGTTGTTCCCTTTTTTTTGCAAATCCTATGAGATTAAGGTTTAAATAATGCTCGTACCTCTTTCTTCTTTCTTTCTACTGTAATATGTCTTGCTGCTGAACTTTGTTGGTAATATATACAAATGCTGATGATTTATGTGGATTTATTTTGTATCCTGCAACTTTGCTAAAGTTGTGAATTGTTTCTAGTAATCTTAAGTCGAGTCTCTAGGTTCTCTAAGTATAGCAGCATGTCATCTGCAAAGAGTAATAATTTGGTTTCCTCATTACCTACTCTAATTCCTTTAATCTCTTTTTCTTCTCTTACTGCCAAAGCCAACATTTCTAAGACAATATTAAATAGTAATGGTGACAGTGGGCAGCCTTGTTTCACTCCTGATCTTATTGGGAATGGTTCTAGTTTGACTCCATTATATATGATGCTTGCTGATGGTTTCAAGTAGATACTACTAATCATTTTAAGGAAAAGCCCATTTATTCCTATACTCTCTAGTGTTTTTAATAGGAATGGGTGTTGGATTTTATCAAAGGCCTTTTCTGCATCTATTGAAATATTCATATGGTTTTTGATAATTTGTTTATTAATATGATTGATTATGCTAATAGTTTTCCTAATATTGAACCAGCCCTGCATTCCTGGTATAAATCCTACTTGGTCATGGTTTGTTATCCTGGGGATAACTTTCTGTAATCTCATTGCTAAAATCTTACTTAAAATTTTTGCGTCAATATTCATTAGGGAAATTGGTCTATAGTTTTCTTTCTCCCTTTTCACCCTACCTGGTTTAGCTTCACTTATCTTTTTTAGCTCCTTTTGTAACTGGCCAATTAAATTGTTTGGTTCATTGCATTCTTTTTTCCATTTTGCCAATTTTAGTTTTCAGTGAATTGTTGTCTTTTTCCAATTCAACAATTTTGTTTTTCAGTGAGTTGGTGACTTTTTCCATTTCACCAATTTTGTTTTCTAGTGAGTTGGTGACTTTTTCCATCTCATCAGTTTTGTTTTTCAGTGAATTTGTATCTTTTTCATATCTCTTTTGCAGGGCATTATATTCTTCTTGCACTGATCTCAATTCATTTCCCCATTTTTCTTCTAGCTTTCTTTTGAGATTCTTTATGCAATCTTCCAGGAAAGCCTTTTGAAAGGGGACCAGCTCATGTCCACCTTTGTGGCTTCCTCTGGGGTTGCATTCCCTTTAGGAGCCTCAGAATCTGGGGTCTGCCCCAATTTCTCTCCGTAAAAGCTTTTTATGGTGAGAGCTCTCTTCTGCTTCTTGCTCATGTTTTTGAGCTGAGGTTTGAATCACCAGCAGGGAATTCTGCAGCCATTTCAATTTGCCATGGGGCAGTTCGTGGAGTTGACTTCTGTTGCCGGGCTGGTCGGGCTGGATCCGCACTAGGACCACACTTTCAGCTGCTCTCAATCCACCCTTTATCAAAGGCAGATCTGCCAAAGCACTTGCCTGAAAGCAGAGCAAAGTGGCCCAAGCATCTCCCAAGGACTTCCTGTGTGCTTAGAATGCACCAACCTCTGTCCCAGTCCCGCCCTGCCCTGGCTGCGTGCTGGCGTCTGGGCGCAGCAAGCTGCTGATCCCCTGCGCATCTGAAACTGACCTGCTTCGGAGTTCTTTCAAAATAGATTTTTGATAGAAGTGTGTTGGACTCCAAGTGTTTGATGGAGCCCTCACTCTAGAACCAGTTCAGAGGCTGAATTTGTTCTGGGTCTGAGGGGAAGTCTCAGGAGCTCACAGAGAATGATGTCTGCAGTCCGCCATCTTGGCTCCACCTGTGACTAAATTGTTAATGCACTTTCTTCAGCAACTGTGCTATGGTGTATATAATTTAAGATGGTCAAAAAAAAAAAAAAAACAACCCAGCAACCAGAGGTCCTATTGCATTAAAAAAAAAAATTCACTGTAGTTCTCTTCATACAAAATAACTGAAAATAAAATGATTGTATAAAGATAGTGCAATGTAGTTTGTTTTTGTTTGTTTGTTTGTTTTTCCCTGAGGCAATTGGGGTTAAGTGTCTTGCCCAGGGTCATACAGCTAGGAAGTATTAAGTGTCTGAGGTTGGATTTGAAATCAAGTCCTCCTAACTTCAGGGACAACACTCTATCCACTGTATCATCTACCTGCCCCATGTAATGTAGTTTTAAAAATATTGTTATATGAATGTAGTAGAACATTTCAGAATGATAGGGAATGAGGAACATGAGAAATTCAGAAAAACAGAGAGATATGTATCTTCTGGAACATATTAAAATTATTCAAAACAAGAAATCAATGGACACAATGTCTGCAACAATACAAATGTTAAGATAAGTAAAAGAAGCAGAACTCTTCATACTAGAGAAACCAGTTGTGGTTCCACAGAAAAAATATTGAAATAATATATCCTTCCTTTTGTCTTATAGGTAATTATTAAGACAGAATATTGTATATATTTTCTGGGACCATTTCTGGGTCAGATGTTTTTGGCTTTTTTTTTTTTATTAGTCATCTTCACTTATCATAAGAAATGATTGGATTGGAACCACCCTGTTCAAATCCAATCATTTCTTACCTTGAATAAAGAAGAGTGATAGTAATTTTAAAAAATTAAACTTCATTAAATATTGTCTCAATGTGTTAATGCTTGAAATTCAACAGTTTGAAAAAATGATCACTGGATTAAACCTTCTACAATATTAGTGGATAAAATGAATCAATCATAGTTAACATTTCCTATTTCTTGATGAAAGATCTATTTTTCTTTATCAATCCGATTATACATTTGTTTTTTGTTTTTTTTTAAGAAACTGTACTTTGGATTTTGTACAAGTTGCTTCATCTTCAAGCTTCATTTCCTCTTATTCTTCTTTATATCATGTATTCCACCTGCCAGAGTTGCCATGCTGATTAAGAGAAAGATTTCATACTGTTTCCATTGGGCTAATAGTTTGTATTCATAATTTAGAGACATTTTCAGTTAATCTTCCTAATTTCCCATTTACTTTGTAGTTACTTATAGACAATTAAGTCCAGTATGTTAATATTCCTTATCTTATATTTCATCTCTCACAGAACTCCCTCTTCTCTCTCATTTTGCATGTTGAGATTATTTGGACTAAGCAAAAGATCCTTCCGTAATGCTCAATTTAAAGCCAATTTAATGAGGCCTTCCAGTTTTGAACACCACTGGGAGGTTGGTTTCCCATCTGGTTAAGTGGAAACCAAAATAACTTCAATCATGAGGACATCTGTTTTGAGAAATCAAAGCTTCATGAGTCCTAAATTGTCCTTTCTATACCATTCGATCTATCACTTTTTGTACTTTACTCATATCATATTAGTTGTATATCCAAGGTGATTTCCTTTACCCAATGAGTTAAATGAAAAACTTTAATAGGCTTTAATTTTCAATGTAAAAAATGAAAAAAAAGGAAATAATATAATTCTCAGTTTTCTTCTTTTTTTCAAGATATCTATCCTAATTGTTGGATTTTTTAAAAAAAGATACTTTTAAAAGCAGACCTAGTTGCTAGAAGATAATCTTTATATTTTACACACACATACACATATATAAATATATATGTATGTATATATAGATACATATATACATGTATCTATATATACATATATATAAAATTTGTGAATAAAACCATTTGGAGGACTTCACCATCTAGATGAAATCCTTTTATATAATGTTTGTTTGGGGCATGCTCTATGATTGTAACAAGTGACTTATTTAAACACATCTCATAATTTTTGTCCTCCCTGAAGGAAATTATCTCTTTAGTTACATCTGTATTTGATTTTTAATATGATTTTACTATATATGTGAGAGATTCCTTGTTGAAGTATAACCTCCAAAGTTGGATTTTGTTTTATTGAGTCAAATAGGATTTTTTAAATTAAAAAAGTATATGCACTGGGAACTCATATTTTTTTCTATTTCTTAGTAAAATGTATGAGTATGAACATGTAGTCTCTTAAAGAAAATTACTCAGATGAAATAATTTACTGTCTTCCCATGATAAAGTATACCCTTATTATGTACATAATCAATTTTCTTATATATTTTATAATATTGAAAAAATTAAAATGTCAGTATTTTCTGTTATTTTAGATCACTTTTAAAACAATGTTTAATCTGTATTTTTTCTATATTTTTAGAAATTTCTTCTCATGAATATTGGAAATGAGCCACTAAATTTCAGTTATTACATTATATTTCCTCAGGGAAAAATTCCTTTTGATTTCATCTTATATACTTCAATCACTCTTGACCTCATTGTCTTCCAAAAATAATATATGCAAAACACATTATAAACTTTAAATTTCTATTAAAATCTCAGCTATCATTAAGAGCATTAACACTATTATCAGCAAAATTATCACTGTTACTTATCAAAAGGGTGTTCAAGAACAACTAACACTTCTCATTTAGAGAGCTTACTGAGTGAGTCCTTTTCGTCCATTTCATCTCTCAACACTTATCTGTTGTTTTCAGAAATTGCAGCATGCTTGGTGGATGCATCCCTGTAAATGTCTCAGTAAATAGGCTAAACCAAGTTGAGGGTAATTGATGGATTCAAACCTACTGGTGAGTTAAGATGATATCTACCTCAATCATGTAAAGACTTCCCCTCATCAAATGTGCAGATGAGAACAAATTGCCTTATGGCTATGAAATCAACTGGTGAAGGAGATGGGAAGCAGTTAGAGCTTGGTCAGACATTGAAGTCATCCCAGGCCATTGCCAATAATTCTGACTTTTGTCTTGCCACTGAAGTTCAATGATTGGAATACCAGTGCCAACAACTTTGCATAATTCCACCTTAAATCCAATTCAGCTATGATTCAAGACATATCCCTTGTAATGTAATGGTCTACAATGAAAATGAAGGACAAACAACAACAATTGTTATTACCACTTCTTACAGTATACCAGGCCTTCAGTTAGTAAAATCTAAATGTGGTGGCTTCATTATCATTTCTGATGAGAAAAGTTCAAAATATAAATATAATTATATCTGTTCCAATAAATGTGTTTTTGATAGTCACCTTTTTTGTTTTAATTTTTTAAAGTTTTAAATTTTCTTCTCACATAATAAACATTTTAATGCCATTATTCTGCATATATATGTATCTAAATCTACAATGATGAAAATGTTAATTCAATGAAACTCCCACACCCCAAAAAATTCTGAAGGTAGTTATAATCACTTGAATTTTTTTTTCTTTTTTTAAAATTTTAAATAAGGAAGAAATATATGTCAAATCCAATATATGCATACATTTATACAATTATTGTGCCGCACAAGAGAAAAAGTGAAACAAAATAAAATGCAAGCAAACAATAACAAAAAAGTGAAAATGCTATGTTGTGAACCACACTCAGTTCCCACACTCCTCTCTCTGGGTGTAGATAACTCTCTTCATCACTGAACAATTGGAAATGGTTTGAATCATCTTGTTGAAGAGATCCATTGATCATCATATAGTCTTGTTGCCATGTATATTGATCTCCTGATTCTGCTCATTTCACTTAGCATTAGTTCATGCAAGTCTCTCCAGGCCTCTCTGAAATCATCCTGCTGGTCATTTCTTACAGAATAATAATATTCCATAACATTCATATACCATAATTTATTCAGCCATTCTCCAATTGATGGGCATCCATTTAGATTCCAGTTTCTTCTCATTATGAAAAGGGCTGCCACAAACATGTGTTAGTGTTCCAGTTTTCCCACATCCCCTCCAAAATCTGTCATTACCTTTTCCTGTCATCTTAAGCAATGTGAGAGGTGTGTAGTGGTAACTCAGAGTTGTCTTAATTTGCATTTCTCTGATCAATAGTGATTTGGAGCACTTTTTCACATGACTAGAAATAGTTTCAATTTTTTCATTTGAAAATTGTCTGTTTATATCCTTTGACCATTTATCAATTGGAGAATGGCTTGAATTCTTATAAATAGGAGACAATTTTCTATATATTTTAAAAATGAGGCCTTTATCAGAATCTTTAATTGCAAAAATGTTTTCCCAATTTATTGCTTCCTTTGATAGTCACCTTTCAAGGTAATCTTTACCTTTTAAATTTGCATTATGTTTGGCTGCTATGGGATCCTGTGTCTCCCTAATGTCTTAACTATTTTTTAATGATCTAGCTTAATAAATGTTAATTAAAAACAATCAAGTGTCTTAAAAGTTAACAGCTATTTTAAACATTCCAAATTGAAGGACCTATAATTCTATACAATAAATTCTCATCTTTATAATTTTGGCATTAATATTTATTGACACAATTTTTATATAACATTCATTTATGTATGTATCATTTGATCCCCTTTAATCTCTTAAACTTTGCTTCATGATTGAAATTTTAAAAGCAAAACAAAAATTAATCAATGAAATCAACCAACACCTTAACTTCCTCTGATAAGACATGTAAACATTCCTAAATCATAGTTCCCCAATTCTCAAAAAGAAAAGAGGGGAGTCATATTCTTGTATTTGGAGACAACTGTGCTCATTTTAATTAGTGTTCACATTAATTATATTGGTCGTTTTCTTTACATTGTTGTACTCATTGCACATATTATAACCTGATTTTGCTGACTTCCTGCTACATCATATTCTATAAATATTCCTGTACTTCTCTGCATTTTTCATATTCAAAATTTTTATACCACATCAAAGAACAGATGATGGATTGTCAGACCTGAAGTCAGAAAGACTCATCTTGCTGAGTTCAAATGTGGCCTCAGATACTTAGTAGCAATGTAACTTTTTATTTGTAAAATGAGCTGGAGAAGGAGATGGCAAATCACTCCAATGTTTTTATCAAGAAAATCCCAAATGGAATCAGGAACACTCAGGCATGACTGAAAAACAAGAACCATTGTTAGTCATTTTCTGCCCACTTAATATCCAGTTTTGGGATGTTGTTTATTACCTACCATGCCTAGCATCTTCTGATTCTTTCATTTTAATAAACATTCGTTATTCAAATACTTGATGTTTCTGAGTAGTCTAATGATCTTTGTCTTCTCCTACTCCTTATTTTCTAACCTAACTTTCACTACCATTGCTTTACTCTTAAGCATTTATTAAAATACCTTTTATGTGTCAGGCATTGTACTAAACAGTTTATAAATATCTGATTTGATCCTCACAATAGCAGAATAGTATCTATGAGGATTACCATTTTATAGGTAAAGAAATTGAGGCAAATAGAGCTTACATGACTTTTTTCTCACAGAGCTAGTAAATATGAGATTATATTCAGATTAAAGTTTCCTTGACTCCTTGCTCCACTTAGCCAGTAATGAAGACCTTGCATTCCAGTCATCAAATATCAATCATGAGCATTGATTTAGTTGGACAGATCTGTCAGGTTTTTTTGAGAATATAGAATAGTGATAATCAATGTAAATTTCATAATACATTATTTAAAAACAATGAAATCAAAATGCATAATATCATCAAAAATAAGTTGTTTGTTCACATTTTCTAGATCACCTGAGATCTTTTGTGTAGAAGAAGATCACAATTAGTACTCTTCTTTTATAATATTTTGTTTTTACTTTTGGATATCTTTTCTTCATTCTTCAGCTCTTGTGACCAATTGAGAGCCCTAAAGTGTTCTAGTAATATAGATATGTTTTTCTCCTTCACAACATAGCATTTTCACTTTTTTGTTATTGTTTGCTTGCATTTTATTTTGTTTCACTTTTTCTCTTGTGCGGCACAATAATTGTATAGATGTATATATTGGGGAGGGATTGGGGCAAACAAACGTGTTGGCATCATAAACCACAACTGGATTGGGTAATTTTTAAATTTTATATTTCAGCAAGGATCTGACAAGAGTACTCATGAAGTAATTTTCTCAAAATCACTGGCAACACATTGGCAAGATTTGACACTTAATACTGTTCTTTCCTAGGACTCGGTGATAGTCACTAGAGTGCCATTGGCTAGAATGGAGCCAATCTTCACCAAAAGACAGTACCTTAAAAAACCTCAAATGTATGAACCTCCTTTATTTCCAAATCTCTTTTATAAGAAATGAAGTCATAGTCTCCAAATTAGAAAATTTCCTGCCTGCCGAGTCCCACTGAATCTTCTAACTAATTCCACGTCATTCTTTTGGTCCAATCTTGCTCCTCATAATGTTCCTTGTAAGAACTTATTTTCATCACATGTTATCATGACCTAATGTGCTAAGGCAGGAAAATAACTTGAGTCCTAAAATATAGAACATAGATTTGAAATTAGATGAGACCTTAGAGATAGATCATCTAGTCCAAACCCCTCAATGTATAATTTAGGAAAAAGATGCTCAGGGAGGGTAAATAATTTACCTAGAACCACATGGCTACTAATTGTAATTTGAATCCAAGTCTTTATTATTTTACATCTAACATTTTCCCCACTAATCCACATTGCATAGCAAGGAACTTCATTTCAAATGCCTCTTATGACAATTGATTTCTGATTAATCTATCTTCCAGAGCATTCATTTGTTCATCTTAAAATAGGAAATTGCACTAGATGACCTTTGAAGTCCCTTACAACTTTAGATCTATGAGCCTATGACTACAAATGACAAAATGAGTCTAAGCTCCTTCTCTAAGAATGAAGTACCAGAATTGAACCTCAGCCTGTTGTCCTAATTCTGACTTTATGAGAAATTCCAAAATTATGAAAAGATCTTTTCCCAGATACTGAAAATAAGAGACAAGGGGCTGGTGAAGAATCAGCAATCTTTACCAACCCAATTTTTTTTGATGCTCTTGCCAGAGGGGCTTACACACTTTCCATTTTAAAATATTTCTTCATTGACCTTTAACTGTCTACCAGATGCTTCTGTACACATGTAATGTTTTATGCTTTTACATAGCCAAATGAGCACTATTTACATAGGGGACTTCCTTCTTCATTAGTGTCCTATTTAAGTCTCCACCCTACCTTGAGAAGCACTTTTCTGTTGACACCATCTATATTTGGAAGATGTTTTATAATTAATCATGAGAACTCTTAATAGTGTGACCTATAAGAAGGATAGGCTGAGTTGGATAATTCTACTTTCTAAATTCTTTTCATTCCCCTTCAGCTAAAGATACTTTTTTTAAAAAAAAAAGGAAAAATAAGGGCATTAAAATATTTAGATAATATTTGTGTTTGCAGCATAATTTTTTAATTACAATTTGAGCTACTATTTACATTTCTATTGATCATTAACCTATTGACTTGGTATGTTTAGAAAGATCTTTTCAAGAAAACTTAGAAGCTACTGAATTTGAAGTTGTTTCTGATTTTCATCCCCTCTAGTAGAATTCTCCAAGGAAAATTGAGTAAAATATTTTGCTGGAGGGGATACTTTCTTTTCAAGAAGTATTCCTTTGTCTTGGAAAATATAAAGGAAAGGAAGAAAAAATCCAAAGGCAATGCAAAAAAAATGTGATAAAAATGCAAAAAGTTTTATTTTAGCATCAATGTTTGAGATTTCTGACATTCTACTGTATAAACAAATATTTTAAAAATTGGTCCATGATCACATAATTTTGCATGCGCAGTTTTGATTTTTCTTCATTTAAATATTCATTGTTTTCCCTTTGATGGCATGTCAAGGGAAGGGAATGCCCTTTACTACTTAGCTCAGACATCTGCTACAGGGAAACCTTCTGTTAATTATCCTAACATATATAACCTGTGAAATTTTGAGCTATGGACTGAGGTGAAATAAAACAAAACAAGATTAGCAAAACAAAATAAAAATACCACCATTAAACCATTTTGACATTAAAAAGAAATACCTAATTTTATTCTTCCATTATTAGCAATTAGTTTTCTCATTTACACAATGATACATTGGAAAATTTGATAACAATATTCAGGACATATTTTTCAAGGGAAATATTAAGCTAAAAACAGGTATCCAAGATAGAAATGTTTTCCCCACCCCTCAGGTTTGAATCAAAAACTCTGAATATATCATGGGGAAATTACATTGGCTTTTGGCTTTTTGGGGGGTGAGGTAGAGAAGGGAAAATATGGTTAGAAAAATGGTTAGCACTTTTCATATCTTTAAAAATGTGTCATTTTGAAAATAAATAAATGTAAGCTATTATTAAGGAGATTCTTGCCTGAAAGAAAAGATTTATTTTACCTTATATATTTTGTGGATTGTAGATGGCATATTTTTATATTTATTGAAATTATCTTTCCCTTGGGTGCTAAGAAAATGTGCCTAAAGCTATTATCATGTCTATTGACTCTATGGGATTGCATGAATGTGGCTCCTGGTCCCAAGTGCATTAGAAATGACCTTTATGAGCCAAAGTTCAAGCAGGGAAAACTAAAAAATAGAGATTAGAGACCTGTCAGTTGCACGGTAGGATACAAGTGTAAAATCATATGTGACTCTTAGCACAGTCACATCAAACAGCCAAGAAATGTTTACTGAATGAAGTACACAATCCCTAATTATACCTTTCCCTTAAGTATTCACATTATCATGGGCAACAAATACCAGGAGAGTCTGGGACAGGAAAGCTTCTAATAAGTATGCAACAATTACAGCAGGCATGTTTTTGCACCTTAATTTCTTACAGTAATTATTTTTACTGTGGAGATAAAGCTGCCTTGTTTTCTGTGAAGTCCCCATCCCACTCCTCCATCTCTTAGAATTAACAATGGGCAATTTCAACAGCTATCAAAGCCTTCTTAGACCTATGCAAACTCGATTGGAAAGGCACTGACAAGATGTCCCTCTTGTATCTTGATGTGTGTACCTTTCTCTCAATGAGGTGACTTTTTTCCCCATTAAAGAGATGATTTTGTGGGTAGTTGTATCCTGTTCTTTTATAGAAATAAAAGTAATGATTTAGACTAATGGACTATTAAAACAGAGGATGGTAAAATACCCACTGTAAAACTTAGACTGAGAGGGGGGAAATCCTAAATGCATCTATCTAGGAAAGAGAAATCCTCTTATTTAAATGGTTGATTTTTTTTTTAAGAGAATCAAAATCACAATTTTACTGTTACTTTTGTTTTCAATAGTCTGAGATCAAAATGATTTCTTGCATTGTTGACCTTCATGATGTAAAAGTTAAAATTAGAATTAGATTCAATATTACTTCAAAGCAGATTTACATATTTATATTTTATCATGATGTCCTTCAGCTTTCTTTGTTCCTCTCCTTTCTCTTCTCTTTCATTCGTTCTTGATTTTTTCCTGCTTTCCTTCTCACTTTTTCTCTTTTTTTCTTTTGAATTTTTTTTCTTTCTTAATGTGTCTTTAGCTGTTTTTTTAACCTATTTTCATACATTCCTCTTTCCTTTTGTTCTTCTTTCCTTCCTTTCCTTCCTCTTTTCTTCCTTCTTTTTTTCATCTTGATTTTCCCAGGTTGTAATGTACCTTTTGACCTTCGGTAATTTTAAATTCTGTTCTGTAACATTCTAATATAGTCTGATTTTTATTTTCATGTCACATTTCATAATGAATTAGACAATCAGCTGAAGACTAATGTGTTCTTTTTCATCTGTATGGACATTATATACCCATGTGCACAATTAAAATTTGTTTCCCTTTATTTTTCACATTTACAGACAGAGATTTAGAAGAATGCTGAGAAAACTTTGGGTTACTATAAACTGTGAAAAATAAGTTCTTTTTTTAGTAAATGAGAAAGAACTATTTACACATATTTTTAAAAATCAAAGCTAAATTAGAAATATTCTAAATATCCAGAGTCATGCAATCTATTAAGAAAAAGAACTTTGCTTATTCAAAAATATTGATCTGCAGTCAAAATTTTATCTTTCAATATGGTCATTTAATTAAATTAGGCATGGATTTCTCACTGACATTGAAAGGAATTTTCATCATGAAAGTCAAAAAATGGTAATAAATGTGTATACCTGAGTACACTTTGCTTTTGCTTTGCTCAATCATGGTAACTAAAAATCGACTTTTATAAAAAAAATTATATATCTAAAATAATTTAAACATAATTTGATGGCTTTATGAAATAAAAAACCATATTAGTATCAAATAGCCCCTTCTTCCTCTTTTAGAAATTTCTGAGAAATACCAACAATGTATACTTCAAATGAATAATATGAGTGACAGCATATGAATATTAAGACAGTTCTGGATTAACAAAAAAAGCACTAGTTCTATTGATGGCCACTATTGATTCAGATATTCCTTTAATGATTATTTATTTTGTACCTGATATATGCAAAGTAGTTGGCAAGTGATGGAAATAAATAAGACCTAAATACTGCCATCATTAAGTTTATAATACATTAGGCAAAATCTGATACAAATACAAATGTGATTAAATGTAACTATAATCTAATCAAGAAAATCATATTCAAGTATTTATCTACTCATAGTCTGTGTTTTCTATCCAAAAACCAATTTATATTTAGAGTATTACCACCAGAAGAAAGCCAGAGCGTTTATCTATTCTTTTTCCAGCATAAGCCCTCCAAAAAATAAAGGCATAGAATTATCCTTGAGGCTCTTATCCATTGTCCTGCTTCCACAGGAATAATGATGTAATAAAGAAAAAGATGAAACAAGGTTATATTATTACAATTTTTAACTAAGTGTTTTTTTAGCAAACAATAAGCAGACAGACAATTGAAAGACAAGAATCAGCTCAATACTAGCATTCTTTCATTAAATGAAACTGGAAGATGAAAGAAAGTCACAGTTAAATGGAAAAGCAGATAAATACTTCTCAAGTAATCAAATAATGGAATTGATGCAATTGGTTTCATCATATATACAAAGGTAAAAAAAAAAAAACAAAAACATTTCATGGGGTATTGTTACAATCTCCCCTTAATGCATTCTTGATAACCAAAGTCAAAGATCACAATAAAGAATATAGATTCATAGATCAAGAACTTGAAATAACCTCAGAAGACAGAAAGTCATTAATAATATCAAATCACATAAGTAATGAGCAGTTGTGAGGAAAATCAGCCTAAAGAAAACTTGGTAAGAAATTCAATAAACCATAACATCCTCATCAATTTTTAAAATAAAACAGGACTGATGACAATAAATTGGCTAGTATCTATATTTTACATGCCGATAACTTTAGCAACTATTGTAGATAATTGATAATAATCATAATATCTATCAACTGTACAAATTTTCAAAGTTTTGAAAGTACGTTACAAATATTATCTCATTTTATCCTCACATCAATCAGGGAGGTAAGTGATATTGTTATCTTCATTTTACAGAAAGGGAAACAGAGCCAGAGAGAAATTAAATGATTTGCCCAACTTCACAAGTTAGTGTCTGAGATTGTATTTAAACTAATGTTTTCATGACTCCAAGTTTAGTGCTCTCTTCGCTTTCCTACTTAGCTACCTGTAGAAGGATAGAAATTCAATAAAGACATTGACAGGAACTTCACCCACTGATCTCAAACAACATTTGCTATTTTAATGAGTGTCTCTGTACAGAGTTCAGTGATACAAATTCAAGAAGATAATACATCTCCCTCATTTCACTGGAGAAGTGGTCCAATTATAAATGTGTAATTTATATATATATATTGTCCTTGAGGCCTGGAATTTATTTTCCTTTCACATATATCTCTATGAATTTCAAATTTCCTTCAAAGCTCAGCCCAAGGAGGACCTTCTATACGAGCCCTTCCTGGATCTCACACACAGTGTCTGAAACAAAATAAGCACTTAATAATTTATTGCTTTTTACCTATTTTTCCTATATACTCAATCATCATTTCTTATAGAAAATAAACCAATGTGACAGCATTTCTTTGTCATCTTAAAATTTATAAAGCCTTTTACTGCTGTCATTTTACTCAATCTTCACAATTCTGTGAGGTAGTACAAAGTTTATCTCTTTTTATAGATAAGAAAACTGAGGCTTAAAGATATTAAATGACTTCATGGTTGCCCAGTTTATTAGTGATAGAGATGTCACTTAACCTCAGACCTCTCTTAACAATGAATCCTGTAACTAGTGCATCTACCATTATTTCTATTAAAATATTTGTTGTATGACTCCAACAGACTGAAACCTCAACAATCCACAGACACATGGTGCTTTAGAAAGTTGAAATATATGGCTAATAAGATACTTCACCAGTTCAAAATATGAGCTTGTTTGCAAAACATTACAGAGAAAGGTGATAGAAATCACAAAACTGAGAAAGTCAAAAGCAAAATCAGCCTTAAGAAATTCTGGCATGAGACACATGAAACCAAATTATTCTAATAGCATTTTTAGGTAAAATTGGAATGATGACAATAAATGTGAAATGGAAAAATTTGCCATTATTCATCATACAACACATCAAAACTTTGTTTGCCATATGAGGAAAAGAAATTGCATAAGCCATTAATGAACTCCCTAAGAAAACATCTCCAGGGTCAGATGGATACACAAGTAAATTCGACCAAACATTTAAAGAACAATTAATTCCAATATTCTGTAAACTATTTGGAAAAATAGATAAAGAATAGATTTTTTAAAAATCCTTCTACAAAACAAAGATAGTACTGATACCCAAACCAGGAAAAGCCAGAACAGTGAAAGAAAATTACAGCTCAATCTCCCTAATACATATTGATGCAAAAATTTAAAATAAAATATTTGCAAAGAGATTACAGTAACTTGTCATCACATGAGAAAAATTAAGTTTAAAAGAAAGAGAGAGAAAGAAAATATTTCAGTCTGTAGTTAGACAATCAGTTCCTTCTCTGGGTATGGATAGGTTTTTTCATCATAAGTCCTTTAGAGCAGTCATGGATCATTGTACTACTTAGAACAGAAAAGTCTTTACAGCTGGTCATCCAAAAACATTGCTATTATTTTGTATATATTTCCCTTTGTTCATGAAGAACTTTCCAGTTATTTTTTTCCTGAGAGCATCCTAATCACCATTTCTTACAGAACAATAATATTCCATCACAAACACATACTACAATTTATTCAACCCATTCATTCCCCAATTGATGATCAATTCCTCAATTTGCAATTTTTTTGTTCTGAGAAATGAGCTGCTATGAATATTTTTTGTACATATAAATCTCTCTATGTTTGAAACATGAGGCCTTATTAGAGAAACCTTGTTCATTGCATTTAGCCCCACTTATTTTTTCTCTTCTTTCACCCTGTCCTTCCTCAAAAGCATTTTGCTACTGAACACTCCTTCCCCAAATATGCCCTCTTTTTTTTTTTTATCACTTTCCTCCCTTCCCATATCCTATTCCTCTCCTATTTTCCTGCAGGTTAAGATATATTTCTATACCACTACTGAGTATTATGTTATTTCCTATTTGAGTCAAATTTGATGAAAGTAAGTTTCATTCAGTTCCCCTTTCCTGGCCCTCTTCCTCTCCACTGTAACAGCTTTTTCCTGCTTCTTTTTAATGATAGGTAATTTGCACCATTCCACTTCTTCCTTTCCCTTTCTATACACTTCAGTCCTTTGTTGAAAACTAGGAGAGCATCTTACTTAAACCATCACAATTCTAATTGGAAAACGCATTCCACTTGGCCTGGTGGTCTAGTATGTTTTTATCTGTGTAACTTCTCTGATTTTTATTTCATTTTAGCTTAAATAAATGGATTCATTTCCTATGGGTTATGTATAGCCTTTATGTGGCATTTGGTGGGAAATCAAGTGTTAGTAGGTTTTTAAAACTCCAAGAAGCTATTGGTACACTTTATGTAGGTTGGAGCACTGCTTCTCCATTGAAGATTAATTAGTTTCCAAGAGTGAAATTTGAAAAGAAAAATCATTTCCCCTTGACCAAAAAATGATGGGAGGAGGCAGATATGCACAATTCTACTCCAATATTTCTTCTTTGTGGAAACCGGAATGGCCAGTTTCATAGCACCAATCTTCTGTTTCCCCTCCTGGAAGAAATAGATGGAAGAGACTCTAGAGACTTCCTAAGAACCAAATCTTGGCAGACTTATTTGGACACGCATAACCAAGATGGGCAAGACACATAAATGTTCACACCTTATATTTGCTTTTCATAGCAATTGGAATATTAAAGGAGATTATTATCCAGTAACCAATGTATCTTGTTGGATAAGTTGAATCACATAAATTTTGACCTAATGGATTCAGTTTTATTGTGCAATTAGAATTGTCATTTCATGAAAAATGTTATCATACCTAATGATAATACTCATAGGATTTGCAAGAATTCCATCCAAAAACAATTGCATTTTACATGACATCTGTGGCATAAGATGAAGTAGAGAATGTCTATGAAGAATGAAATTAGAAACTGAATATTAAATCAACACTTTTCTATTCCGTAATTTCAATACCAAAATAAGCAAGTGTGAGGATGGAGAAAAATGTTTTGAAAAATATAGTTCATGAATAATGAATTAGAAAGTTCAAAGATATATAGCTGACCTACTAGATTCACATCTTTCATCATAAATATTTTCATTGAAAAAAAGCAATAAGAGGTAGAGAACACAGAAAATAACAAATAACATAATAAAAAGTGAAAACAATTATATTTTTGAACACCATAAATAATTCATTAGTGATATAGGAGTAATTTGAGAATCATCCATTTGTATACAATCAGACTACCAGCTTATTAGAACAAAAGTAAAAATTCATACAAATCTAGACTAAAGAATATAAAAAAGAAAAAAATTACAGCATGTAATTCAAAGTTTCATTCTGCTTCTAAAAATGTGGAAAATGTAAAGAAGGAAAAGATAACAGTAATTACAACAATTTCATACAAAAGTTTAACTAGTATAAATTTGTAAAAAGAAAAATTTAAAAAACCAAACATCATCTCATTTAAGAAATATCTGAATCACTTGTCAAATGGAATGATAAAAATAGATTTAGAAAATAAACACAATTGTTAAATCTGATGTGTAAGACTAGTAGGAGATTATGAAAAGTCTCACCAGCAGAAAACACTGAGGGAGTAATCTTCCAAAGAAGAAAGGATTAAAAAGGCATCACTTTTACATATAGAAGAACTTTTTTGGCAAGAAGAAGGGTGACTTTTTCAATATAAGAAAAGGGTTAAAGAGAGTGGTATCTGGGTCACATGATATGAGAGAGAACAGGAGGCTTTTTGTGAACTAAGTGACTTTTTCCAGCAAAATCATTGTCGAAGTTTTTGTCTGAGAGAATAAGGGAAAGAGGAGTGATAGATTTTAGGAGGAGTCATGAAAATTGTCTTCAGGAGAAAACTCCTTAAGGAGTCTGTTCAGATTCCCCTGGCTTTGCCTATGTTCTTTCCAACGTGGACAGTGTTATCACATTAACTGTAATGTGATTTTTATATTTTACTCTCTAATTATCTCATGGTAAGCATGGTAATTATTTCATGATCACAATATTTGTGAGTTGAATTACAAAAAGAAATATGATTTTCTGCTGAAAGAACTCTTTGGTTTAAATCTGAAAGGAAAAAAAAGACCTGACCCTCAGCCAGCAACATATTATTAAAATGACCAACCTAGCCAAGATGTGCAGGACTTGAGAAACTATTTGATTAGTCATTGCTTTGCAAAACATATTTATAACCAGTCTTCTAAAGGCTATGAAGACTGCCAGATTCAACTCACTATGGCTCATGCTATAAGTCTTTCAACAGTCTTTTGGGTCACTTGGGACAAAGAGCTACCAGTTTCCTGTCATGTTCCTTCACATATTTAGTTGCAAATCTCTCTGTTATTTCATTCTGTTCTTTGTCTCCCTCAGGAACTTCTTTATTTTAATACAAATAGAACACTTTATAAGGTAATGGCACTGAGACCTGCAAGGTATAACTCTCAATATTCCTGGGGACAGGAAATAAAGATGAATTTCAAAATAAGTCAAAAAGCAGAAAGTTCATCATACAAAGGTAAAAATTTGCTAGAGTCCAATGTCACACACATTTCAGAATTGTAAAATCAAGAATCAGTCAAGAATTAATATGTGAGACTACATCATTTGAATTTTAGTGCCATTTACTGAGTTGTAAAAAAGCTCTAAGAGATTTAGGAGATCCTATAGATTCCATGTTTTTGCATAAAGATCAGCTAGTCTCTTTTGTTTTACTTAGAATGAGCTGATTATTTTTTACCTTTGTTGAAGTACACTTGTAATGTAATGTATTAGCAGCCTTGTATTTCCTGGGTCTTTCTTCTTTCCTCTTTCCCTCCATTTCTTTCTCCTTTCCTTCTTCTTTTTTTTTCTTTTGATCTCTCTCTTCAGTTGATAATAAAATTATCCCAAACACTGTCTTTTAAATAAAAATATATTCAACAGTTATTTTCAGTTAATCAGTCAAAGAGTAGTTATGGAATGCCTACTTTGTGCCAGAACCTGTTCTGAGAACTAAGGATATATATTTAAAAAAGAGCAAAAAGCAAAAGAAAGCTCCATTCTCAAAAAAAAAAAAAAACATGGACAAATTTCATACTACTTCTGTGTAAATCATCATTAAATATTACTATTAAATCATTCATCCCTAACTTCTCCATAATGTACAGAAAGTAAGTATTCATTACCTACTTGAATATGGCAGTATTCTGGGGTTTTTTGGTTTTATTAATTCATTTTATTTGTACATTACATTTATCAATTATCCTCTATACCTCATAACAAAATAAAAAAAAGTAAAACAATATAATTACCTCATTTGAAAATATAAACAACATTCTACATAGATAACATTTTCCCAACTCTCTTATTGATTCTTAATTAGCAGAAATCTATTTTATCTATCTTCTAAAACTCTGGGAAAAAAAGAGAAAATAAAAATAAATTATTGGTAACAAATATACAAGGCCAAACAAAATAAATTCTCTCATTTACTGTATTATGTCTAATTTTATAGACCTTTACTCAATCATTATTTCTGGAGGGACAAGTAGTATATTTCATTCCCTATCCTTTGTAATCATTGATGGTCATTGTATTAATTACAGATGCTACAATTTTCAAAATTGTTTTACAATATTATTCCTATAAATTGATCTGGCTCTTCTCTTTTCATTCATCAATTTACAAAAGTTTTCATAATTGTTCAGTTTTATAACATTGTAGATTGTTCTTCTGACTCTGCTTACCATGTTCTGTATCAGTTCATTTAAATCTGTCCATGTCTTTTTGAAATAATTTATTTCTTTATTTGTTATAACACAAGAGTAGCAATCACATTCTTCAGCTTCAATTTCTTTGGCTATTTCTGAACTGCTAACAAATTGTTAAATGTCTTATTATATGAATATCATCTAAATATTTTGTGCATGAAGGACCTCTTCCATTTTCTATATCTCTTTAGCCTCCAATTGGGCTACCAGTGGCACAATTGGATCAAAGGACATGCAGTAGTTATTCATTTTTAAAAATATAATTCTAAATCACTTTCTGTAATGGTTATATACATTCACAGATATGTCTATCAACATGTATGTTAAATATGTTAAATTATATGACAAATCCAATATATGTATACATATCTATACAGTCATCTTACTGCACAAGAAAAATCAGATCTAGAAAGAGAAAAAAAAACAACCTAAAAAGGAAAACAAAATGCAAGCAAATATTCACAGCAAGTGTTAAAATGTTGTCCACACTCAGTTCCCACAAGCCTCTCTCTGATGGCTTTCTCTGGATGTATATGACTATTTTCATCACTGAACAATAGGAACTGGTTTGAATCACCTCATTGTTGAAGAGAACCATGTCCATCAGAATTGATCATCATATAGTCTTGTTGCTGTGTATAATGATCCAGGACTCTCTGAAATCATCTTGTTGGTCATTTCTTACAGAACAATAATATTTTATAACATTCATATACTATAATTTATTCAGCCATTCTCCAATTGATGGGCATCCCTTCAGTTTCCAGTTTTTTTGCCTCTACAAAAAGGGCTGCCACAAACATTTTTGCACATGTGGGGCCCTTTCCTTCCTCTAAGATTTCTTTGGAATATAGGCCCAGTAGAAACACTGCTGGATCAAAGGGTATGCACAGTTTGATAACTCTTTGAGCATAGTTGCAGATTGCTCTCCAGAATGGTTGGATCCATTCACAGTTCCATCAACATTCATTTTCTCTTTTAAGTGAAAATTCTTCAAATATTTGAAGAAAACTTTCACAATCCTTAAAATTTTTCTCATCTCTGGACTAAATAGATAATGTTCTTTCAAATGTTCTTCATGTGATTTCATCACAAGCCTCTAAATCATCCTGGCTGTTTAGCAATGTGGTTACTGAAACTAGAAAGAATATTTCAGATACTGTCTTACTAAGGAAAAGTACAATAATAAGTCTATCTTTATCCATATTAAATTTCATTTTATTAATTTTAGCTCAGTGTTCTATCTTATAAATATCTTTTAGGATCCTGACTCTCACCTAGGGAGTTATTTCTCCCTCTCAACTCTGTGGCATCAAATGAAGTAGTAGAAGTAAAATGCTTTGAGGCTAATGATAACCAGAAATTTTTAAGTAGGTTTACTTAAATAAAAAGTCTGCTGAAAATAAAACCCATGCTATTTCTTTATATGTCACTTATATATTTATTTTATATCTTTTTTTAATTTTCAAAATACATGCAAAGATAGTTTTCAGCTTTCACTCTTGCAAAGTCTTATGTTGCAAATTTTTCTCCTTCCCTTCTTTAGAAACCCCTCCCCTAGAAGCAAGCAATCCAATATAGTTTAAACATATGCAATTCTTCTAAACATATTTCCACATTTATCATGCTGCCCCCCAAAAAAACAGATCAAAAGAAAAAGAATAATAAAGAAAAAAGCAAGCAAACACAAACAAAAACTTGAAAATACTATGCTGTGATACACATTCAGTTCCCACAATCCTCTTTCTACATGAAGATGGCTCTCTCCATCACAATTCTATTGGTATTGGCCTGAAATACCTCATTATTGAAAATAGCCAAGTTAGTTGCTCCAAATCACTATTGATCAGAGAAATGCAAATTAAGACAACTCTGAGCTACCACTACACACCTGTCAGATTGGCTAAAATGACAGGAAAAGATAACGATGAATGTTGGAGGGGATGTGGGAAAACTGCAACACTAATACATTGTTGGTGGAACTGTGAACGGATCCAACCATTCTGGAGAGCAATTTGGAGCTATGCTCAAAAAGTTGTCAAACTGTGCATACCTTTTGACCCAGTAGTGTTTCTACTGGGCCTATATCCCAAAGAGATCTTAGAGGAGGAAAAGGGCCCCACATGTGCAAGAATGTTTGTGGCAGCCCTTTTTGTAGTGGCTAGAAACTGGAAACTGAAGGGATGCCCATCAATTGGAGAGTGGCTGAATAAATTATGGTATATGAATGTTATGGAATATTATTGCTCTGTAAGAAACGACCAGCAGGACGATTTCAGAGAGGCCTGGAGAGACTTGAATGAACTGATGCTGAGTGAAACGAGCAGAACCAGGAGATCATCATACACAGCAACAACAGTATTACATGATGATCAATTCTGATGGACATGGCTCTCTGCAACAAAGAATTGTCTCAAACCAGTTCCAATTGTTCACTGAAGAAAACCATATACCCCCAGAGAGAGGGAAATGAAATATGGACCACAACGTAACATTTTCATGATCTCTATTGACATTTGCTTGCATTGTGTTGCCTTTCTCTGATTCTTTTTTTTTTTCTTGTAGATAGGATTTTTCTTGCATAACTTCTCAAGCATTTCAACATTATTAACATGTAGTGGACTTCCTGCCATCTAGGGGAGGGGAGGGGACTGGGAGTAAAATTTGTAATGGAAAGCTTTGTAAAGATCAATGTTGGGGAACTACCCATACATATGTTATACAAATAAAAAGCTTTAATAAAAAAAAGAAAGAAAGAAAATAGCCAAGTCTATCATTGTTGATGATCACATAATCTTCTTGTTGCTGTGTACAGTGTTCTATTGGGTCAATTACTTTATCAATACTGATATATTTCTAAATAGGTTAAAATTAGGTACAGTTTCCTATAACCCTCCACAAAAGATTTCCTTATAAGATGAAATCAAATCATTAAAGACCTTACTTTAGATCAAGGCATTCTACCATTTGGGAATTTACCTGACTTTTCTTACCTACATCCCATATTTTGCATAAAAGTAACCAAAAAGATTTGTTCATATACTTAGCTAAAATGTAAGTAAACTGTGTATTTTGTATGCTCTTGGTGTTCCAGGTTAATAACACTGTACAAAAATGAAATGAAAATAACCTGGCCTGAGATATTTTTGATGAAGTCATGCTGTCTTTATATGAGTGTCACTTCTTGTCAGTAGTCACTAACTCTTCCTTTAATAACAAAATTTAGAATTTTGTCAAAAATAAAAATCAAGGCCAATATTTTATCCACTTGTGTATTCCAGTATCTAGCCCCTATATTCTGAATAGGAAACATTTTTGTTCTACTCCAATACAGAATCCTCTTCAGCTGACAAATGGCATTTGTAATCATACCTGTTACTATGTCACACTTAGGATATAGCTTCTTTGTATCTAGTGACTCCAGCCACTCGGCAAAACTTTCATTTAGTTTATTTATATTTAGTTTATATTGAGGTGAAAGCATTTATCAAACCTTTATTAAATAATTAATTTCAATACTACACAAACTGCAAAAAAAAGGGATCCTATAAATTTTCTTCTACAAATACACATCTGATTTTTATACAAAAACAGGGGATAATCAAAATAGAAAAAGAAAATCAGAGACCGATATTTCTAATATAAACAGATGCAAATATTTTAAATAAATGTTAGTGAACAGACTAAAACAACATATCACAAATGTTATAAAACATGACTATAATGGACTTATATGATGAATACAGAAATGGTTTATTATTAGGAAAATTATAAACAGGGTAAATCAAGTCAGTGTCTAGCATATAATAGGTAAGATTGTCATAGATCCGATGTTTCTTCATATATGTATTCAAAGATATATGTGTGTGTGGAGGGGATGTATATGATAACAAATTTGATGGCACCAAACCTTGAAATACATTCCCTTTTGTTTATTTATTGCTGAAATTTAAACAACCATTCTTTGAGGGCACTGTAGGAGGCATGCAGAATTCAGGCTGGTCCACGTCAACTACAAGGTACCTTCCACTTCCAAGATTGATATTAAAATTCACAAAACCCATGGATGTTTAGGGAAATAATGTTTTTATTAGTTTGTTGCCTTTGAAAAATCAAAATTCTCATTACAAAAGAAATAATACACAACTCTTCAAAAGCTTCTTGGATAAAAGATAACTCTGGCAATGATATTCGATTTGATAACAAATGATTCAACAATGCCTAAGATACTAGTCATGAAAAAAAATATGTATGCTTTGAAAAGAATAAAGGAAAAGGGATTGACAAAAGTGACTGATATGGAATTAATGCCAAATATTTGGAATATTTCTTGATTTTATTTGAAAACAGATTTGATGTTTAAAAAGCACAAAATACAAGTTTCTCCTGCCTTTGTCACTCCACCAGAAGGTAAATAATCAAAAGATATGCTCATCACCACTAAGCTAAACCAAATTTTTGTCATAAAACTGAGAACCACATAATCATTTAGCATTTCCTTTGAAAATGAATTTCTGTTGATATCTGAGAATTTTAGGGACAATACTTTGAAAGGTGTCCATGCAAAAAAAAAAATACATGTGCTAGGTACAGCATTTTCATAAACACTTTTCTTCTCCAGAATCATATATGTAAAAAAAATGAAAAGTAAAAATCAATCCCTCAGGTAAATGCAGACAATGGAAAGCATATTGCATTTAAATTCACAATATAAGTGTGTAAATTACAATTTTGTCAATTATTACCCATGTGACTAGCATATAATTTAATTTTTTGTGTCTCAGTTTCTCTTACCTATGAAATAAGAGATTTGGGCTGGATGATCTTGAAATTATATACTAACTATAATCATGATCTTACAACCTATTTATTATATAGGTCTAGTATGTGTGCAAAGACATTAATAACAGTTGAAAATAGTTCATATGTATTTATAATCTCATAAGAAATAAATGAGAGACAGGGCAATAGTTTATAAAAATTTGTACTTCAAGTCAGGAAGATCTGACTTTAAGTACTGTTTAGGATACATAGCAGGCATATGACCATGGACAAATTGTTTAATCTCTCAGTAACCCCAGACATGTTTGTAAAACAATAAATTGGATTCCACAATACATGAGCATCAATTAAAAGCCTACTTACATGCCTGAAACTACAGTATGCTGTATTAATGGAAGGGATTTTGACACATGAATACACTATGTATTTATGAAGTCAGATTCAGACCACAAGAAAATCATTAGATTCTATACAAAACAGAATAATACATTGAATCCCCACAGTATATTATTATTTGGGGAAAAAATCTGGTACAATAAATGGAGACCAGTTTCATTTTAGGGAAAGACTAGATTCAAACCTTGACTCCTACTGCCTGTGTGAGCAGAATCAAGTCACTTAACCTCTTGGAAATGAATCAACTGCAAAATGAGTGGGGAAAGGGAATGACAAACCTCTCCAATATCTTTGTAATGAAAACCCAAATTATGATGATAACTGAAAAACAACTGAAATTGAAGAGTCGCAGCTTTGCCTAAGTGATGAAGTTTCAGTATAAGGTACATTAATACTGATGAATTTAGCATTTTAGAAAACAGAAAGGAAGATAAGAATGAAATACAACAACTTTTAAAAATGTAGTATATACTCTCCCTACTCTTCTAGATTGTTTCTATTCATTCATTTTTTCATTCATTCACCCATTCATTTATCTGTCATATGTTTGTCTATTATTTAGTTAATATACTTATCTGTTTATTTACTTGCATATTCATTACCACCAAAGCATTTTCCACAAAACCTGCCAGAGTGATGATCTGCTAAATATTAATTTTTTTTTACCATTAAATAAGTTAGGTTGAATTAAAGGCAATTTTAATTTTTAAAGTTTAGTACCTCAATAGGGAGACTGTTGGACAGCTTATTTTATCACTGTATTACATCTCAGCATCTTCCAGTGTTTCTCATAAACCTAAGGAACCTCTTGAATAAACCAGAGGAATTGATTTTAAATTACTTTATAATTTTTCAATTGTATTTCTAAAAAATATTACAACTATAAGAAATATTAGATTTGGTGAAAGTAAATCTTGATTTCAGTCCTTTCTGCTGCAATATTGTCATCTTATAATTAACTTGCCGGTATTATGACTTTCATACTTGTAACTATCTGCTCTGAAAAGCCCTGATTAAAATGAACATTTCTCTACTTCCCCCTGTCAAATAAATGCTAAGCTGATTAGAAACTGTCTAGTGCTTTGCTTTAAAATATATCATTTGATTATTTGAATTTGAATTTAGGCAGATGAAATCCTATGTTGTGTCCCTCAGTACAAACTTTTTCCAAACATTCTTCATTCATTAAACTTTCACTATGGTTTTGACTTTCTTTAAACCTGGAAGAAAAAGAAAATCATTTTACTGGACACTTCCGTATATTGTAATCCAATTTTGGAAACAAACAAGCCCAAAGCTTTAAGTCACAGTAATGGGGGGAGGAGGGGAAATGTTAAAAGGTCTGTCTTAGCTTTTTCATCTAAAGGTACATGTCACATTTTCAATAACTATGGCTCAATACCAGGAGAGCCTGGGAACATATTAACCAAATTACTTGCCCACAAAATCATTAAAATCTTTTGTTCCATCTGAAGCTCTCTCACCCCCATCCTCCACCACCTTTCTTTCTTTTTCTCTCTCTTTTGTGGTAGTGTAGAGTGGGGACAGGATGCAATGGCTGGGGAAAAAACTACTTCCTTTTACAAGCACACTGTGGGTGGTCCAGGGTGTGTTTGCACCTGCCCTTCTTCTACAGGAGGCGGGATCAGATTTCATATTTGTTTAAAAGGTCAGAAGAGTTTCATGCAGTTAAACTGGACAAATTAGAGATTATAAGACAAAGGTTCCATAGATCTTGACGGACAATGTCTACAGCAGCAAATAAATATTTAAAATCTTCCCCTAAAGAACTGAATAAATTGAATCTAATTCTAACATTTTCACATGACTAGTTGAGAATATTTTCTTAAATGGCTTAAGTTGGACATATCATCTAAAAAAACAAAAATTCCTTATCTGAAAATGAATATTGCCTTGATATTGATTTCTTGAGTTAAAATGAAATGAGACTATCTTTGGTATATGCTTATCCTGCTGTTTGACATCACTTTTTACTCATTAATAAAACTTATAATATCACCAACTCACAGTTCTTGTGATTTTCACTTGGTTGAGATATATTCCCTGAGTAAGATGAAATTTGGGGGAATCTGAAAATGACTTAATTTTTTCAGTAGCATATGGTTGATATGCTCAGTGTAAGTGAAGGCTCTTGCTAACAATAGGCTTGAAAAAACTTTTTTTTTCCTCTCAGTATTCTCTTCCTTTTTTCCCTGTTCCTTTCCTCTCTTCCTCCTTCCTTCCCTTCCTCCCTCCCTTCCTTCCTTCCTTCCTTCCCTCCATCCCTTTTTCCTCTTTCCTCTTCCTTTCTTTCTTCCTCCTTTTTCTCCTTCCTTTCTCTCTTTCTTTCCTTCCTTCCTTCCCTCCCTCCTTCCTTCCTTACTTTCTTCCTTCCCTCCTTCCTTCATTCTTTCCTTCCCTACTTCCTTTCTTTTCTACTTTCTTCCTTCCCTCCTACATTCCTTCCTTCCTTCCTTCTTTCCCTCTTTCCTCCCTTTGTTGATTCATTCATGCATTCGTTCATTCTTTCCTTCCTTGTTTCCTTACTTCCTTTCCTTATCCCTCACTCTTTCCTAACCTTTTTTTCATTGAGTTCTCTCTCTGTAATTTATAATATAAAGTATATGACAGTAGTAAGGTCTGATTGGGGCACATAAGATCCTGTTATCAATATTCACAATATTATAAATGATCATGTACCTTATAATTATTATTTGTTGTTGTATTTCAGATTAAGAAGTGATTTATCCAGAAACTCTGTCTTCAACCATCAGTTTTACCATGTGATATGTGCTAGCTACTAAAATGGATGTGTAAAACAACTCTTTGCCATAGCAAGAAACAAAGTAACAATTTCAGAGAAGAAATGTCTTACATTATTATATGTAGAATCATTATTGCAACATTCTAACTTTAGATCCAAAGTTGTCTGGTTAGACCTCCTTCCTTATTTTTGAGAAGAACAAACAGAAGCCAAGGAAAGTCAAGTGACATTGAGATTATAGACCATGGACATCACAGGCAGGATTTGATCCTCCATCCAAGGATCATAAAATTACTGCTGAATCAGTTTACAGATGCAGAAGAAAAGATCAGAAAATTTGACATCTTTTTAAAGTCACACAGGGAGTACACACAAAACATTTGAATCTATATCCTCTGACTCTAAATTGGTGTTCTTTATTGGCACTATCTTCAACAAACTCACAGGTGTTCAACAAAAATAATGGAATTCCAACAGTCAAAGTCTGAGCAACCTTTGTAAAGTCACTTGTAAAATCCAAAGATTAAGAAAAGTAAGAAAATGTGCTCATGGGAAAGGAGTTTGGGTAACTTCTTTGGGTTATGATGTGGAAACATTTTCATAAATTGTCCATAAGGTAGAATGAAGTGTGAACTTTGCGAATGAGGCACTGCTAAGAAAACTAATTAGCAATTTGCAGTCCTTGTAAAGGTTAGATGTAGGTGGAAGAGAATTGAATGCAAAAAATTGAATGATAAAGGATTAAGTTATTGTCCAGAATATTAGTTGATTTCTTATGGACATTTTTCACTATTTAAAATGGTTTTAAGAGATGAACTAACATAGTATTTTTTTGACTAATCTCTGGCACTACAGGGAGCTAGACTTTTAAAAGCATATTGCATACCTTCTCAAACCCTCCCATGATGTCTTTGACATGCTTTGGCTATTATGCTGATGGGATTAGGCTGCCAGCATTGAAAATTTGGTGAGGGGAATTCACAGATGTGTTTTATCTTCAGATCCCAAATGACCATTGCACTACATAGAAAGGAAGACATTTCTTTTTAAAATGAAAATGATTTCTTGTATATCCATGAATGTGGGACAGATAATTTCAAAACAGTTGGTAATTTCATTATAAAAGGATACATGTTTCCAAAGCTTAGAAAAACAACCAGTAAATATTTTGAGCTAAATATTAGTCTGAACATCTATTTGCATATTCCTTTAGCTTCTTTTTTTGGAAATTGATTTTGAAAACTCACACCTTTTGTTATTCTAGCTATTTTTTTCATTTGGGGGTTTTTTATTTTTTGTTTTTTGGGGGTTTTTTGCACATAATACCGTATCAACTAAAATGCCAATCTCAAGCTGATATTATGTTCTCTTTGACAAAAAATCAGATATTTATTTTAAAATAGTCATTGAAGATTCATAACATATTTTCTTTATGAGTACTGTAAGATAAATAGTACCAATGCTATTTATACATACATATATGCAGTTCAGAAAGGATAAATAATTTATTCAGTCATACATCAATGTTACATTGGAACTGAAACTATCAATCAGTCAATAATACCTATTGTGTATCAAACATGATACTTTAAGTTCCATGAGGTCAGAAAATGGACCATTTACATTCTGTTTAGCAATATATTATTTACTTGCATTAATATATATATATATGAAATAATGTTAAATGATTAAGGAGGAGAAGTATCAGCATCTATGTGGGTCAAGAAAGACCTCAGAGAGTGTTTCAAAATTACCCTTGAGCTGAGTTACAGAAGAAAGGGATTCTAAAAAGTACAAGTGAGGAAGGTTAAAGTCATCATTCAATACTGAAAAGGTGCTTTGAAGAACAGAGGTTCAGGAAATCATGCAACAATTTACTGAGATATTGAATTCTCTGTCAGTGGAGGGAGATCATCAATATTGATAGTCACAAATCATTTGAAGTCTTCTAGTAAGAAGTGACATCAGCCTTTGTATTAAATACCAATCAAAACTATGGTAAAATAAAAATATTCAGATTTGTGTTTGTTTATATGTTTATATTTTAATGAAATATTTTTAATACTTCATCTTTTGAGCAAAGGTATACATCTGTTCTCATTTTCTCCCAGTAGATACACCTATAATTTTGTATATTTTTGCTATCTTGTTTCACTGGCTATCTTTATACCAGAAGTTAGTACTTTTAACTATCTAATTAAATTCAAGAAAAAATTAATCGAAACTTTGCTTTTCAAGTTAAAAATAAAACTCTAGAAAAGGCAGCTAAAAATTATCTACTAGGAAAACCAAGGATAATGTTCTTGAAGATTTGTTTTATTTTGCAGAAAACATAATATTGTCTTCTGAATTTGTCAAATTATCATGGGTACCTTTAATGAAAAACACATTCAAGAATTTTGCCAAGTTCAGAGATGAAGCAAATTTTTCATTACTTCTGCAGATTAGGCAATTTATCACCTATATGCATGTGTGTTTGTGTATATATGTGCATATGTGTATGTGGTATAAATATATATGGTATATATATATATGTGTGTGTGTGTATCTATTTATAGATATAGATATATGTAGATATAATTGTATGATGTGTCAAGCACTGTTTAAAAACTAAAAATATTAACCCATTTGATACTTATAACAATCCCAGAGGGTAGATGCTATTATTGTTCCAATTTTACAATTGAGGAAACAGAAAAACAGAGGTTAAGTAATTTGTCCAGTGACACAATGCTAATAAGTTTCTGAGACTAGATTTGAACTCAGGTCTTCCTGATACCAAGCTTCTATTGTGATACCTAGTTTTCATATTTGCGTCTGTGTGCATAATTAACATATACACATGAATAAATACAGTCACAAAATACACCTCACATACAATGTTTGCATATATGCAAATATGTATTTCATTGGATAATTTCTAGACTATGCTTTGTGTGCTTATGTCCACTAACACAAATGGATATGATATTTTATACATTGCCATGTCAGATATATGCATATTAAAAATTATATGTTGCCTGCATAAGCTTGAGTTTATATACATGAATACATGCACACATACATAGAATCTAGAGATTGCCTAATCAAATATATGTGGTATCCTCCAAATCTTAAAGCTACACTAAGAATTTTGGGATGCTCTGCATAAGTGCATAAGATCATGTATACAAGTAAATACATCTACTTATAATCCATAAACAAATCTATTTAACATGACACTATGGTGAAAGAGGAGAAAAACATATTGGGAACTCTCATTTTCAACCTTCTTAATAGGAAGAAGCCAAATATGTTAAAGGAGCAGACAATTTATCTAATAGGCAATTGATATCTGACAGGCCAGTCACAGTCTTTTTTGCCCAGAGATCCCTGTTACTGTCTCAGCTGGTGACTTTAAAAATTTCACTGGGGGAAAAATTGCAGTCAGACAAGCAGTTTCCAGGCATTGCCCACGGCACAATGTGCTTATAACTAAGTCCCAGAAAAAAACTGATTTGTGGCTTCGGATCACATGCAGTCAAGAACCTATGCTATTGACTTGATGGGGTTCATATGGATGCAGATCTATCTTGGCTAACAAGAAAGCACTCGAGGTCTTCATTTAGTCATTGAACCTTGTCCCTAGAGAGTCATATACAGCTGTCTTTACCTTCTTACCAATCACCACATCAAAAGCTACAGAATATATTTTCACTTAAAAAAAATGCAAGCAGCAAATGAGATAAAATTGCCAAATGAGACTTGAAAAGGGGTGAATGATTACAGCACTGCTACAAATATAAACAATAAATCATTGTGCCTGCCTGAAACTTTCTTATATATGTCAGAAAAAATACGAGGGAGTCCATCTATCCATGAGACAGCCATATCATATTAATTTCACCATACAGGATTAAAATATTTCAACTGGGCTGCTTTGAGATAGCAGCATATTAGGAAAGAAAAATAGAAATGGGGAATTCCCTCAATCTCACAGCTCCTAAGCATCATATTCCAACAGGATTTTTCTCTGAAGGTAATTGCCTGAAATGAATTATTAATTAGCTTTACTAACCCACAATTAATTTGACATACATAGTGTATTTTCAAACCCCAGCATAGTGACATAGTGACAATAAGTGGCACATTGAAATTAACAATGTCATAGTACTCAATGTAGAATGGCAGGTGAGTATTTTTAGGCCAACTCAAAAAATAAAAAGGAAGATTTGGGACTCAGTTTCAAATAAATAAAATATCTCAAAACAGTTTCCCTAGTAATCCAAATTACTGACTCTATTATACTGCTTCAACAGTCATGAAGTATGCTTTTCTCCCAAAAGTTACCCTGGAAAGTTGCCTTAGAAAAGTCTTTAAAATACCTAAAAAATCATGCAGTATTTTGATTCAATAGGAAGTGTGCAAGGGGCATGGAAAGGAAAGAAGTGCAACCTCAAATTACCTTCTTCAACTCTCTCAAAACTTGAGTTAAAAGTCAACATGGGTGTTTGGATTCCTCTGGCATTTTTTTAATAAAGGCTTTAAATTTCAGAGCCTCCTGCAGGGCAAGGAGTGTGTGTGTGGTTTGGGAAGCTCACCTCTAGGTCATTCAGTTGGCTTCAGATGGAGAAAACTTCTACTGATTTACAATGTCAACTTCCTGAAGGTAGCCTCCTAAAGTGCTGACATATGTTATCAGTGTTTGTGGTATGTATATCAATACTTCGGTGTGTCTGATTCTGGACTCTCTCAGAGGTTACTATGGGAAATATGAATCTGAGGACTCCTAATTCTATCTACAAGTCTCTTGTACAGCTTCATGATATTAATCCCCATGTACTGATTGATTGATTTGTGGGTTTTTAGGCTATAAACTAAGTAATTAGCTATGTCATTTAGCTCAATCATTCCTGAAATGCAATGTAATAGAAGATCTATGGAGACTTGCTAGTACATTATTTATGATGTTGTATGCCTTTTAAAATGTATACAACCCAAATTAATTGTTAAAACTTTAAGTCCTCCCAGGCCTTTAAGTAGAAATAAGAACCTTTTAGCAGCTACATGATACAATGGATAGAAAGCTGGATCTAAAGGTAAGAAGACCTGAGTTTGAATTTGACATCAGATTCAAGTTCTTTGGCTAAGTCACTTGATCTTTGTTGGCTTCAGTTTCCTACTTTACAAAATTATTATGAGGATAAAATGCCATAACATTTGTAGCATGGTTAGTATAGTGCTTAGCTTTTATTAAGTTCTGGATAAGTCAGTCCTTTCCTTCCTTCCTTCCTTCCTTCCTTCCTTCCTTCCTTCCTTCCT
>JAJPUD010013693.1:0-42612 GCA_023553655.1 Myrmecobius fasciatus
AATTCAACAAGTTTACTCGATGCCAGACACTGTGCTAGGCACTATGGAAACAAAGGCAAGAAGGAACCAGTCTCTTTTCTCAAGGACTTTAATAGTTTGGCCTGCATGAAGACCATAATAAGCATGTGGATGGAATTTGCATGAGTAGAGGGACCTCTCATCATTATATAATCACCTATGAGAACCTTAAATTACTGAAATAATGGAGTATAATATTGTTTCCCCATACATAAGAGTTTTATTAGAAAGGTGCTATCACTAATGCAGCTTACTTGGTAAGATTTCATTGCCAACTAAAAGTAAAAAAAAAAAAAAGCAGAGGGGTGATTGGTGTGTGTATAGAAATTTCTAGGAGATTTGCATGTAATTTTTAGCACATTCAGTAAAAATCTAATAAGTTTATAATTTGATTAAGTATTAGCAAAAAAAAAAACTCTTTAAGTAAGAAATAGGATTTTTTTTTGATGTGTCAGTTCCTTTTTTGTTCTGCAAGGTGAGGGGCATGGTGTTTCCCAAAAGGCCAGTTGAAGCCCACAAAGTATTAAACAATTACATTACTTAACTGTGCACTGCTTAAGTATACTTTTCATGTGAAATAAATTTTATTTGTTTGATGTAGTATCTTTGGTTTTTAAAAACATATTCACATTATCTAATCAACAAAATTGGCTAATTCACAATGGTCCTTTCCATCTTTAAATAATAATTATGAGGTTTTCATATCATTTAATAACTTTACTTTGAAAAAAATATTTTTAATCTTTTTAAAAATAAAAAATCTAGGGTTTTTTGGTTGAAGGATTAGGAGAATTAAATTTTGTTTTATGGATTGTTTTTATATATTGTTTTATAGATTGCTATTTTTATCCCTCTCTTTTGGTCATGGGCACTACTGCATTTTGAATCAAAATAGCACAGATTCCATAAATGATTATTGTAGTGCTTTGCAACTAAAATTATTTTTTTTCTTTTAATTAAAGCTTTTTATTTTCAAAATATATCCATGGATAATTTTCTTTTTTTTTCTTTTTTTTTAAATTTTATTTGCATAACATACGTGTGGGTAATTCTTCAACAATAACCCTTACATAGCTTTCTGTTACAAATTTTTCCCCCCAACTCCCCACCCCTCCCCTAAATGGCAGGATATCCACTACATGTTAATTATGTTAAAATATTGGCAAATCGAATATATGTATACATATTTCCAAACTTATCATTGTTGTGCAAGAAAAATCTTATCTACACAAAAGATATATCAGATAAAGGAAACACAATGTAAGCAAACATCAATCAATGAGAATGTTATGTTGTCGTCTACATTTTACATCCCTCTCTCTGGGTGTATATGACTTTCTTCAGTGAATAATTGGAGGTGGTTTGAAGCATTTCATTGTTGAAGAGAGTCATGTCCATCAGAATTGATCGTCATATAGTACTGTTGTTGCCGTGTATAATGATCTCCTGGTTCTGCTCATTTCACTCAGCATCAGTTCATGTAAGTCTCTCCAGGCCTCTCTGAAATCATCTTGCTGGTCATTTCTTACAGAACAATAATATTCCATAATATTCATATACCATAATTTATTCAGCCATTCTCCAATTGAAGGGCATCTAAACTAAAATTATTTTAATGTGATTTTATTTATTTTCTTTCTATTAGTCCGAACAAGTACAATTCAGATGTGTAGATTATCTTCCAACAATGCAAAGATACTTTTTAAAATGCCTTTTCAAGAGCTCTCTCACACACACACACACACACACACACACACACACACACACACACAAACACACTCTTCCTTCTTATCTAGTAATACATGTGGCAACAGTAAAGCCCACGATTTCTTCAAATCCAGAAAGAGTCTAAGACAAAGGGTTCTTAAGAAAAACAAACAGACCTCTTAAGCCAAGAACATAACCTTCTAATAATTTATTGTTGTGAAATCTGTTTTGCTTGATGAGTTGTCCAACTTTAAATGGAATGGGCTATTTCAAGAATCATCTAAGAAATGTTGGACTATTTGAGCTGAAATTGTTAACATGAATTGAGGAAAACCCATTGAATCCTAAGATTGTTGAGTAGATAGTGGCCAGAAAAGGAATCCCAAAGATTTATTTAGATACTTGAAGAGGATTTTGTTTGGGGTTTTCTGAAAATAATTTTTGGAAGTATGCTTTTTTTACAGAGCATAGCATGGATTTTCCAGATTGCCTCTTTTACCAGCTATGAGATCCCCCATTCCTGATACTGTGGTTTGAGTGCAGACAAAGCAGATAAAATACTCATAGCATTTACCTTCCTACCCCAAGAAAGAAATAATTTTATATCCCTGGCCTGTTTTCTTTTTGTTTTTGAAAGAAATCCCCATTAGCCCAGACAGTTGAGTCTGAAAGCTGATTGTGGTGCCTGAGGTGAGCTTCAAATCTGAATCCTTACAAAGGAGTCTGCACATCATGACTTCTGGGAACCTTCAGATCCTACACAAGTTGGTACTTGATTCAATCCTGCTCCTTTGTTTAGGAGGGAAGACTAGAAAACTTAAGCACTGCATTTGTTATCCTCATTAGCTTGAGCCATTAGAGCAAAATATTGAGAGCAGACAAAAATCAATTGGAGAGATTTCCTGCAGGGTTTGTCTTTGAGACCGTGTGTGTGTGTGTGTGTGTGTGTGTGTGTGTGTGTGTGTGTGCTTTTCCCAAATATTCTTCTATTCCTCTAATGAAAACAGAGGCTTTCACTGGGATTAAAAAGTGTTTGATACTGCTACACATTTTAGTACACTGCACAAGTTCATATTTGCTTTGGATGACAGATGCATGTTTTCTCCATGCCTGAAAAGACTGTTTGTTTTGTCAAGTACAAGTTAAAAAGAGATTGAAGCTAACCTAGAGGAGGGATTCTTGGATCCTTGATTATATATATATCTTGATGATGTGAGCTTTATTGGATTATAGGAGTGTTGTGATTTCACTAACTGTGTATGCAAACAGTGTACAAAGTATGGAGGGATATGAAGAAGAAGCTTGTGGATACTTTGCTTTACAATATTGGGGAAAAGGAAACTTTTAGCCAGGCACATGGAATTCCAATTTGGAGGAAAATGATTTTGAGTGAAAGCAAGGCTGAATCACAGCACCTTTTTGTTCCTACACAACCAGTATTTCTAATAATATTTGTTGTAAACTTTTGTCATATTCATTCAAGATTAATTTATTCAATAAACATAATTAAGCATCAACTGTGTCTGATCCTCTGTGCTAAACACTGTAAGAGACATAAAGACAGCCACTGTCCTCTCAGAGCACATAAGCTTTTAGTGAAATAAGACACATAGACAACCATGATAGCAAAATAGGATAATATGACATGTACAAAGTGCTTTCAAAGATCTGAAGACTTGTGGAATTGCTTCCACATAAAGGGATCAGAGAAGACCTCATAAAGGAAGTAGACTTTAATTCTTACCTTTTTAGACATGACTGAAAATATGTGTTGGATTTCAATAGACAAAGAATGAGGGTACAGAATCAGTGCTGGCATGAGCAGAAGCACACAGTCATATACATACATGGGAAATAAATGCCAGGTTATGAATTTGAATGGGCAATGATTTTGATAAAATCAGAATTGTGCAAAATTAGAAATTGTGCTGCATCAGCAGCAGCGAGGGTAATAAAAGGAAAGCAGGCAAAGATGAAGGACATAACAATATCCTGGGCAAAAGACAATGAAGGGGGGTAAATTCATGGCAACAAGGAAAGGTTCATAGAATCATGTCCAGAGTTCTGGACTGGATACAAGAGCCATGGTTTCAAATCCCACTTCTCTTATCCAATTATGTGACATTTGGGTAAGGCATTTCTTCTAATTTGGTCTTCAGGTCCTTGTATATAAAAAATAAATAGACTATATGGTCTGTAAGTTCCTCCTGTCATCCTAATATCCATAAAAAAGGAGAAAATGGATGAAAAATAATATTTATTGTCTTAGTCACACAGACTCATGACCTAAAAGCCATCTTTGACATCATCATCTGTCTTGTAGTTAACAATCCAATCAGTTACCAAGTATTTATAGAAGAATTCATAGTATTTGGCAGTGATTAGATTATATGGTATAAGGGAAAGGAAAAACTTAAAGTTGGCTCTGATGTCATGAGCCTGGCTGATTAGGAGAATTGTGATGTTCTTAACAGATAGAGGAAAGGTGAAGAGTTGAAACACTGTCATAATACTAAGTTAAAGAACATAGGCACCAGTTACAGATCTTTCATCTTTCTTAGAAAAATTTTTCATATAAGCTTTGGATTGGCCACATATTCTATAACTATATCTTTTAAATAATCAAAGGAAAAATAATAAGAAAAATTTTCAGTATTAAAAAATGTATAAGAAATGGAAATTTGTCTTTATATATATATACAAATTGCAAATACTGAGATGTGATTCATTGTATTAGATTCATTGTATAGATTCAAACCTGGAATCAAAATGTAATTGTCTATAATATAAATGTTTCAGGCACATATATATATATAAAGCCAAATTGATTTAGTTTTATTACTGCCTTTAATTTTATGTATAATAAACTAGATGGACTTATTCAATTGAAATTCAGGATCTATTTATTGGTGCCAGGGATTTCATTTTGAATGTTTCATTTATGGTTTGATATAAAAGTTCTCATGCTATTCAAGTATCCTTAGAATGAAAAACTTTTAATAGGATAGAATAGGGCCTGCATCTATACTCTGTCAACTACTATAGTTTGCTCCCACTTTCATAGGGCACTCTAGAGGTACCCATTTTGCTTTCTGTCTTTCCAAAGTCTCTAAGTTAATTCTCTGTAGCAGTAGCACCTCAATGCTCAAAAATTGTCCATTTCCCCTAACTTTTTCTTATCACAATTCCTATTCCTAAGGGAAAAAATCATGCTTAACTATACATATTTGTTACAAGAATTTGGGTTTTCTTTTTCTTTCTCAGTGATGGGGAAAGAAATAAGCAAGACAAAAAGAAAATAGCTACTTCCTAATTGAACAAAGGTTAAAGTTTAACTTTATAAAATTGGTACAGAAAAAAAAAATCTGTTTCAAGTAATTCCCACTGAGGTATAAATGTTCATCTTTGTAAATGTAAATCCAAATTAATATTGTTCTAAATACGGCATTCCAGTCAAGAGAGATGTTTTAAGGATGTAAGAGGTTTTATAATCTTCTTAAATTATTTTATAGTTTATTTGATTTACACTCAAAATAGAGTCATCACAGAAGGAAAATAAGAACTTATATCCCTTACCTCAATCTAACACTAATTTCTGTTAATAAAAAATGTGGAAATTGTTAGTTCTTGTTGAGATTATGCCCCTTAGAGAACATAGCTTGCGCCAATCTCCCCAATTATTGATATGGAGCCTACCAATCTTTTTTATTAGTCCTGGATGCATATATCTACAAGTCCTAGCAACGCTAAGAATTATGGAAGATGTCATTTACATTAATCTAATTCCATATTTACGAAGATCAATAAAGAATTGTAAAAAAAGAAAAAAAGGTTTTTCTTTTTCCCCCTCTCCCCAAAGTGGGAAAAATTACTGCTAAGGGAGTTGTTTTTAACTGTTTTTAGGTCATAAGTTCTATATCTGTTTAGTTAATTAAGGCAGAAATAAAAACTGGCCCTGTTCTTATGGTTTAGCCACAAAACAATAGCAAATATGTGACAATAGCTCTTGCTTGAGTTATTCTCGTGCTGAGCCACAAAAGTTAAAAATTGTTACTTTCTCATACCCCTGCTTACAAAGATAAACTTGCCTGTTGTTTTAGGAATTAAAAATTACTCTTCCAAAGTCAGCCAGCATAGGCCAGATGGTGTACCCAAGCTTTTGGCCTGGGAAAGCCCTTGAGATCAGACACAACTTATAAGAAACTGGTTGACAGTAAGTGTTAAGAATGAAAAAGGAGAGTTTATTTATTTCTCTCTAAATGAGAAATTTTGTAAAAGGCCAGGTTCAAACACATAGTCCTTCATAATCTTCTAATACCTTCCAGTCTAGCTTTAATTCACACTGTACTTTTATCATTTCACATGCAATCCTGCCAAGCTGGACTATTTTCTATGTCCTGTACATATCCCCAGCAGCATCTGCATGCTCATGAATTATGCTTTCCTCATTCCCCTTTCCCATAAAAAATGACTTTTCCCTTTTTTCACTGTTGCTTATGCCTCAAATGCTCTGCCTCCTCTAGCCACTCTCCTTTGTCCCATAGCTACTACCTGAACCACCACTTTTCTATCTTCTGATTATGGAAATTCTAACTTTCCTTCAAAATTCAAACTAATTACCATCTCTTAACTTCCCTGCTCTTCCTGTCTACCAATTCCATTTTATCCCCACCCCTACCCCAAGGTCTCATATAACAGTTTTATTCACTTACCAAGATCTATTTTACATTGTGATTACTTACAATTATTTGTGTTGTATAGAAGTAGATTAAAATCTCCACAGGCACAAAGACTTGGTATATTTAATCTTTGTCTCCTTATCTAGCATTTAAGGATAATAACATAAAAAGTATCAAATATTTATTTCATGTCATTACAGACAAATTTAGATTTTTCAATATCGCCTTCTTTTTTCAGCTTACTGCCAAAAATATTGGCATAGTTTTTATCCAATAGGTTTTTAATTCCCACTTGATTTTTAAAAAGGAAATTGAATCTATACGTGGTAAATTGTCTTTGGTCTCTATCCTAATAGACTTGCTCTTGGTTTTTTATTTAAAAAACAAAACAAAACAGCGACAAAGTCAACCAGTGAAAGGAATTTTAAGTCTGCTGAGTCCCAAAGCAACAATAAACATGTCTGAAAAAGATTATAAATTCAATATAATTTAGTGAAGATTAAACAATCACTTATATCTGAAGGATTGTGCTAAATGCTAGAGGTAGAAAGTTTAATATGACATAGGCCCTGCCTATAGGAAACTCTCAGTCTAATTGAGGAAAGAGATATATACACAATTGTGATAGAATTGAGTGTTCTAAGTGCAGGAGAGGTACAAAATAGGCAGACTGGTGAGAAGCATTTATTAAGTCCTTATTGTGTGCTGTGGAGCTCACATTCTAATGGAGGAAATAGCAAAAAAAAAAAAAAAACAACTTTGTACCAATAAAACAGTGACAAAATTATATATACACACAAATACCTAGGCATATTAAACTTTTGATCCTTAGCATCTAGCACAGTTCAACTGAGGCATGGAGATGACAAAAGCAAAGGCAAAAGATAAAAGAGCCTTGACAATAATTAAAATTGAAGAAATGGTCTAATTTGCCTGGAAAATAGACTCTATGAAGAGGAGTACTATGAGATGAGATTGGAAAGGAAGGTTATGGTTTGAGGAGTATGCTAATTCTCCATATAATCAAATAACTTTCCTTGCTATCCTTTAATGCATTTGTCAATTAAAAAAAAAACAGTTCAAAGAATAGCAATTGAAAGTAAGTATAGAGTCTTCTTTTTGTTCTTGACCAATATTTAGTCAGGGTCTTCCATAAAGAATGATTAGTCACAATCCTCAAAAATATTTTAGAATTACTTTGCCAAAGATAGTCAATCCTAGATTCTCGAACTTTTCAATATTGTGGTGCCATTCTTTTTGTTACTTTTTAAAACAATTTTCTCTTCCTCTGAAAAGTGTTGTGTAATAGCATTGATCTAAACTAGATGGCAGTTTTTAAAAACTTTTTTTGTAGAAAGGTGAATCAAAAGAAAAAAACTATTTCAAAAATAATGTTCTATTTTGTGTCTGTTCTGTGAGCTAAAAAATCTTTCTACTCCATAGAAAGAGAAATTTAACATACAACTCTCTCTTTTATCTTTAATTGTATAATCTTAGCTCCAAAATATCTCTCTGAAGACAAATCCAGGTGCCAGTATTATCTTGGTGAATACTAAGGTCTTATAAGTAGTGTCATCTTTCAAATATACATAATCAACAAACAAAAAATTTCTTTCACTCCTTCCCTTACTCCAACTCAGTAAATTTCTCTATCATGTCCTGAAATCAATTCTTCACTATTTTTATATAGAGTCATGCTCTTGTGGGACATTTTAAAATTCAGAATCAAAAGAATGCTGTCTCATTTGGAGGGTGGAAGAATGTCATGGCTGGTGGGGGGGAGCTACTTTAACAAATCTTCAGGACTCAGAGGCTAGAGTGGAATGGAACTAGGAGCCTGCTCAAGAAGCCATATGTAATACAGACTCTTCACCAGCCAGGTAAAATGGAAACTCTGAAGTTTGTTAGCTTTTAGGATGATTAATGAGATAGCCCAGGACTCTTGTCACACTTGGCCAACAATAGGCCCTCATCCATCATGATGAGAAAGGCTTTCTGGCATTCAAGTTGGATATTCCTTTCTATAATACAAGTTATTCAGGGAATCCCTAGACTCTGCACTTACAGAGATGATGGAGTAGAAGTATCCTTTTTGCAGTGAACTTCTGGCAGCTAGACAACCAAGTAGAGAGTCTACCTCATGAGGGAGCACTAAGGAAAGAAAAAGACCGATGATAAAGTTTGGAGGAAGTTTTTTCTCCATCCCTTTGAAGGCTTTCTTCTAGAGGCAGCACAAAGGGATCTTTACAGGAAGCAAGTAGAAAGAAGTTCAGTTAGAGAAGTTACCATCCCCCTCTCATTCACAGTCACACAAAAGGAAGGGGTGGAACAAGCCTGTCTTAGGGGCACAGTCTATACCGTCTGGTGAACAGATTTCTTTTCTTTGAATCTCCTTCCTCTTTATCCATTTTTGTATGAGAAAATAATGGATCATCTAACAAAAGTGGAATTAAATAAAAATTGTGTAATTTACCCAACCATTTTTCTCTCCTGGAGCATCTAGTATAGGAGTCAAAACTATATCTTTTCTGTCAATGATACACAGAACTGAGACTTGTCTTTTATTGTTCCTTTCATGAGGAAAACTGCTTTTTGTTTGATGAGAAAAAAGTCAAAGTAATTGGCCTTGATACTGGGATGTCACTCCAGTATTAGATTTTATAGCCCCCTTAATATACTGTTTTGAGGCAGCCAGAGGGTACAGTGGATAGCACTTTACTTCATCACTTTAAGTCATGAAGATTTGAGTTGAAACCTGGGCTCAGACATTTATTAGTTTTGTGACCTTGAATATTCACTTAAACCTCAGACTGCCTCAGTTTCTTATTTGTAAAATGGGTATAATTATACCACTTATCTCCCAAGATTGTTGTGATGATCAAATGAGATCGTGTCTGTAAGGTGCTCTGCATACCTTAAAGTGCTATATAAATGCTGGCTATTATTATTGTCTCTGGCATTTAATATTTTTCGTACTCACTTTGATCACCTGTACAATGAGGAGATTAGATTAACTCTTACATCTCTCCCAGATTCATAATTTTGAGAATCTATAAATCCACAAATATATGTCATGGAATATCATGGAAAGTTTATGGGAAGAAATTTGTTGGAATTGTGAAGTGTCCTTGGAGTTTCCATTTTTTTCTGATGATTTATTCTAATATATCTGTATTGCTATTTTCATACATTCCTCTGCCATGTTCTCTCTTTCAGTCTTCATCCCTTCAGAATATTTTTTTACCATTTATTGTCATAGCCCATAAATTTCTTCTGTCAACTTTCTGAAACGCTAAATGCCTTATATTGATGTTGGCCCTATCTAATATTTGACCACATAGCAAACAGTGTTGACATAATATGTAAAGGGCTCTGGGTAGCCAAATGTACTGAGCCAAAACTGTCTTCATACATGCCAGGGTCACAGCTTTAGCAAATGACATTTTATTAACTCTACCAATGGGGAATATTCAATTCAACAAATATTTATTGCATGCCTACATGCATATTTATTGCATGCCTTACATTTAAGATACCAGGAAAATATATGCTCCAAGGAGTATAAAGTTGAATAAGACATGGACTCTGGCCTCAAGGAGCTCACAATTTAGGGATTGATATAGGACAACTTCATCCCTTTCCTGTGTTTCTGGCTCTAAGCACTTTGGCATTATCCATCCCCCTGGGTGTCCCTTATCTCCAATTCTATCCTTTTATTTGTTATCTCCCCCAGTTTGAATGTAAGCTTTGTAAGGTCAGGGACTACTTTTCCTTTTGCTTCTATGTGTATCCTCAGTGCTTACACAGTGCCAGGCATTTACCGAGTCCTTAATAAATACTATCTCAAGAGAGGAAAGACTTCCAAAACAGAAGGGACTATCATTGTCACATTCTGTAAAGAAGTCAAGAAAGTTAAAGATCACAGAAAAGTTCCTGGATTTCCTAATTAGGAAGTCACTAGGAGAACAGTTTCAATAGATTGGTAGATGTGGAAGCCAGATAGTTTGGGGTTAAAGAATAATAAGGCATGCAGAAGCAATGAATGCCCACAATATTTTCTAGAAATTTAGCATTGAATAAAACAACCATTTATTAGGTTTATATTGCTTGCATTGTGACAATTATTGAAAGTAGAAAGAAAAACCAAAATGTTCCTTTTCTTCAAAGAGCTTACCTAGCTAATGGGAGAAATGACAGATACACAAAAAGATACATACAGTATATCTGGAAGGTTGCCTTGGAAAGAAAAGCATGGATAAGGAGACCTTTATGAAGCAGGACTTAAACTGATTTTTTAAGGAAGTTTAGGAAAATCACTTTGTATTTGGAAGATAGGATAGAGTGGGGAGAAACTTGAGACAGAGAGTATGATAAGAAGGCTATCTCCAGGTGAGAGAAGGGTAATAGAGGCATGAATTACGATGAAGGCTGGGTGTAAAGAGAAAAGAGGATACATTTAAGATAAGTTGTGATGGTAGAAATCAGTATTTTGTCACACACTAGTTATATGAGTGAGAATGCAGGATTGAGGATTACAATGAAGTTGTAAATCTGGATGACTGGAAGAAATGGCATCCTCAGCAGTAGCTGGGAAGTTGAAGAGAGTGGTTTTGGAAGAAAATATGATGAATTATGATTTGACTATGGTGAGTTTCAGTTGCCAAAAGAACATCAGTCCTACATATGTAAGATGCAGTTTGTAATAGAACACTGGAGCTCAGGAGAGAGACTAGGGCTGTATGTATAAATTTAGGAATCATCTTCATAAAAATGACCACTGAACTCATGAAATTTGATGAAATCACCAAATGAGCAAATACAGAGATAATTGACATGGAAGAAAATAAGTTATAAGAGAGTGAGATGGAATAACCATACAGAATGAACCATATAGGGATGAACCAAGAGAGCAGAGTAGAGAGAGATCAGATGATAGATAGGGTTAAATAATATGACATAGGAAAGGATTTCTTGGGGAAAAAACTGAAATATATTTGTAGGCAGAAGACTACACACTTGATCTTTATATGGACCTGCTAGTTTTGTTCTAAGTTCTAAACAATTCTTAATACTAGGAGTACTAATGAACTCCTAATACTGACTAGTTCTGTTGGCCAGATAGTTGTTTTTTTTTTCTCATCTTAAATGCATTCTTAGGTCATTTAAATATTCACTCACAATTTGCAAACTAACATCCACAAGAGCACTATACAAGAGTTAAAAATAGTTTGAAAATTTAGAGATCTTGCTGATAACTACATATGATCTGCTACTACTTGAATATTTCTCATGGTCATACTTAGTTTACTGCCAAAGTATGGTGAAACTGAGTAAAAGACTAGAATAAAACTTTCATAAGAAGTTCCTTTTATCAGGTTTCCATATATAATCTAATTTTGTCAAATCATATGTCATTCTTTCACATCCTTCCTAAGATAGTTTTATCTAAAAATATTACAATAACTTTTTATTTTAATCATATTTTATTTTTCTACATACATGCAAATATTTTCAACATTCACCTTTGCAAAACCCTGTGTTCCAAATGTTTCTCCCTTGTTTCCCTTCCTCCCCTTCCCCAAAACAGCAAGCAACCCAACATACATCTGCAATTATTCTAAACATATTTCCATATACATAATACTGTGCAAAACAGATCAGGTCAAAAGGGGAAAAAACACAGGGGAAAAAAGCAAGCAAACAAACAAAAACACTAACAATGAAAATTGTTCTACATACAATAATGTTTCTTGAAGTCAATTCCTCTATAACTTACAGTGCTAGGGAGTTGTCTGCCACATATTGAGAAGCTATGGCTTTGGGTAGAGGTTCACACTAGTATCTGAGGCAGAACTCAAATCCAAGGTTTCTTGATTCTTGATTCCAGCTCCCTAACCACTGTGTTTAGACTGCCTCTCTGTGAATTATATAATGAACATAATTTAAAGGCTAAATTTTGGGGGAGGGGAATAGGCAAAAGCATGTGCCCTAAATCAAAAAAGCCTGTACTCAACTTCTGTTAAAGCAGGAAGAAACAGAGACTGTAAATACTTTTTTAAAGATATAAATATTCTACAGAAGAAGAAAGATATTCTTTCTGACTAGGGGAAAATACTACTTTTCTTCAGACAAAATTTTCTCTGTCATTTCCAAGAATATTTTTCTCTAAGAAATCATTTGTTACCAGAAAAGTCCCATTAGCATTTAGAAATCAGATGAAGGAAAAATGATCGGGTGGTCTTAAATTTTAAAACTGCTGGGTTGTCATTCTTTGCTGTGCCCTTATAATAGGCACTAAACTTTAATGCTGAGAGTTTTTCTCTTTTTCTTTATAGTCCATCAAAGTAATTGAGATTTTTCCCATTTCAAAAATACATTATTGAAGTTAGCATCTTGTGGTCATATAATTATGCTAGCATTATTAAATATGTTTTAGATACAAAATTGTAAATACAATGCTAAGAAATTGTGAACTTATTACCATATCATTAAACTACATTTTTCCCCAAGAGCAAAGTGGGTTTTTTGGATTTGGGTTTTTTTTGAACTTACAAGAAATATCTTGCCTTGCAGTAACACACATGTTTAACATTTTTTAAAAACCACAATATTTGACTGTGGTATTGGGTTTCTAGTTATTTGGGTTCACACTGGGAATGTGGTGAAATATAGTTGTTAATATCAGTAAACATTTAATGAATTAATAACAAACTCATACTCACAAAAATGGATCCATTCTGACAATGTATTTTAAATGGCATGCCATGGTATTTTTACATAAAAAAGAAGTTTCTCAGACTAAAAACATTTTAAGGCTCTGCTTAGAAAAAGGAATAAAAGTGTGACCCCAATAAAAATCTTCTCATTCGTTGATTCACTGCTCATTAAATATTTATTAAGCTATTGTTGTATACAATTTCAGTGAGCTAAGATAGAAATATAGCAAGTTAAATCAGACCTAGCTACCTGCCTCAAGAAACTTGTAATATAGGAAAGGTATATAAAAATATATGGTTGGTGTTTGATCCATCCTTCATTTGGAAGTGTCATTTAAGTTACACTTTCAGCAAACTTCTATCAAGTGTTGCAAGGCATTGAAGGATAGGAATAATGTAAATAGGCAGCAATGGGACCAGGGGGAGAGGAGCAAATGTTCTAATATAGGGAAAAGCATGGAACAGAGTAGATAGATCCAAAATACATTTGGGAAATGATGAGTTTGTCTGGAATGCAGTAATGTAGAGACAGATGAGGTTTGCAAAGTACATCGTACTTGAATTGTGCAGGACCTAAAAAGTCAAGTATTGATACCATATTTGTACTAGTGGGGGTATACATTCATTCATGACAATAATTCCCATTCATTTTAACTAACAATTAAGAATACATCAAATAATCTTATTAATATATATTCCATTTTTCTTTGCCATTGAAGGGTGGTTGAGGTTAAATCACACACAGTGATTATGCAAACTTTAAAATAATTTCACTTTTAAAACTATGGAACCATCATTCTTTAGCTATGTAAAAATTAGCTTTTAGTTTAGAAGCAAGACATTTGATAAATATCTCAGTGTAGCAAGTAATATGGTAGTTGTGTAACTAAAAGTAAATAATTGTTTCACATTAATGAACTTGAAATTTATCTCTGTTAGTGATGTTTTAAGTGAAGTAATTCCTCTGTAAGGAGAATGAATATGGTCTTTGTTCTTTGTTCTCATAACTCTTTATGATGACTATTATAGCAATTAATTGTTTTCAGGTGTGGGGACAAATTAAAGTCAAAAGGTGTATTCTAAAATACCCACACACAAACACATAGAATTATTAACAAAACCTAAGTAATAAAATCTTTTAATAAACTAGAATTTTTAATACTTTTCATTTTTAAATCACAGAATCAAATATCAAGAAAACAAACTAAGTTCAGGAATTAAGGTTTGGTTTGCTTTTTTTTTTAAGAAAGTTATAAGGCATAAATTGAGGTCAGCATAAATTCAACTCAGGTTACAGGAAAGGCAATATATTTTACTAGGAGAAATAGTAGATTTGAAGTGTGAACACCTTAGTTGAAATCTGAGCTTTGCTACTTATTACATTTGTGTTTCTGGATAAATTAGTTTTCTCATTCACAAATTAGAGAATTGGACTATATAACTTCTATAATATGTCATCTAAATCTATCAACTAAACCTCATGATCCTCTAACCTTACCAGAACTTATTGAAGGTCAGAATTATGCTCTGGAAGCAGTATAAGACCTTTAGCTACTAAACATTGTATTTTAAATTATGTTAATTATGAGATATGTACTGAAACATCTAAATGAACTTTTGTATTTAAAAGACTCTCAGTTACGACATTTGAAACAAGAAGGAAAGTTAACATAACTAGATGTGCAAGGAATGCTTGCAATGATTCATCAAGTTCTTGGGTTCTTAAGTTGAGGATCTGCAAACTTTTGTTAATATTTCTGTTAGCTATATTTCACTATGATTGTTTTCCTTGGTCATCCTATACATTTTATTTTATGCATTTAAAAACATTCTAAGGAACTAATAAATTTCTTCACATTGAGAAAAGGATCCAAGATACAAAATGTATAAAACCCCCTGTGCTAGATCTTTCCATTTCTCATTTTCAATATGTGATCAACCCATTTCTTTCCAGCCCATATTTTTCTGATGACATTATGGTAATTCTCCCTCATTTATAACATTAGCTCCTACTTATGCTTGCCATGATCCTCTCCTTTGATCATTGGGTAATACTCAAATCAAGTAGTATTCCATGAATTGATTCATGTAGTACCAACAAAAAAAGTATTTTTTGAAAAAAGATACGCCACCATCCACATAATTTCATTATATACTTCAGATCCCTTTATATTATATATGGCAATCATGATCTTATCTTTCTTGGTCAAGCTCTTTCTCAGCATCCCAAACCTTATCCTGGGATAGCCAGTTTCTCTTTCTAAAACATATCAATATCATTCTCATTTCTTTAAAATTAAAAGTTATCTGAATTTTATAAATGTGGATATTTCTTCTGCCAAAAGAAAAATCTTCACTGGCTCCTCATTGCCCAGAAGACAAGATCTAAACTTTTGGCCTTTTTAAACACTCCAAAGTCTAGTTCTCACTAACACCTTTGGTCTCATTTCATATATATATAAATTTCATTCCCATGTAGAAAATCTAAGTTTTAGTCAAATTGGGCCAGAAGCTTTTCCCCAATTATACATTCTATTTCATGAGTGCATTTGTATAAGAGGTCCTCCTACCTGGAATACCTTCCTCAACTCCAAATCTCAAGATTCACTTTAGATACAACCTCCTCCAAAAGACTTTCTTTAATCTCTTCCCCATCTCCTAGTTATCACCATGTTTCCTCTTACCATCCTTATTTGTACATATGTTATTTATTCTAGTAAAATGTAAACTCTTTAAATCTGTTTTATTTTTGCCTTTTTTAATCTCAAAGGGTCAGCTGGTAGCACAGTGAACAAAGACCTGAGCCTGGGAGTAAGGGAAGACTTGAAATAAAATAAATAATATTTCTAAATCATTCCTTACAGTGTCTTAACACATAACAGACATTTTATATGCAAAATTGATGTGAAAAAGGCTCAATCCTAGTACAGAGTCCTCATTGCTTTAAATTTATGCAATCCAAGCAAAATTCATTAACCCTCTGGCAATTTGTCTAAAACCTCAGTTTCACTAATGTGGTAAAGTCCTAAAATGATAAATATGGATAGCCTGTGGTCTGTTCTACACTCAATCCTCTTCCAATTTTGTAGGATCTTAGAAAAATCTTACAAAATCTGCTATGATTCTTGAGAATTCAAGCCATATTCATTTTGAAGTAAATCTTCACTGAAAGATTATTCTCATTACCATCATCAAATCAATATATTTGTTCACAGCAGTAGTCATTCAATACTATCCTATGCACAAACTCATTGATATGATTTGTAACATATTTAAGAAGCTTAAAATGTTGCTTGGAAATTGTCAATGTGCAGGCTTTTTTCCTTCTCTTATGTTTTTAAAACCAACATCCCAATAGTTGCCCCAATTCTTTATTATTTCAAAAGTGAAAACAGATGGAAAAACCTTCAGTTTGCCCAATAAACAGAAAATTGCTTTCACTGGTGACAGGAGGGAATAATAAAAAATGTAGATTTGGATCTATGTTAAGAAGTATAAAAATGAACTTTTTAAAACAAATGCCTCTACAGTATTGGGGGTAGGGAGACTCAGAAGAACACCTTGTGAAATTAGTTTTCAGTAGTTGCTAAGATAACCAAACATTTCATTTCAGCTTTAGCAAAAACTATCCTTTCGACAAACTAGTCTGACCAGTTTTCTATTTATTTTTCTGGCTTGTACTGCTGGGTTTTGCTACCTGATTGGCTAGGAGATAAAACTTCCTCACAGGTGGAGCAATGAACATGCAAACACCATTCTGGCCTTTGGGATAGGAATTTATGACTCTGTAAATACACCACTTAACTCAGCATTAAACACAAAGTGCTTACACTTAAGCACTCCTAGAATAGTGTACAATTTGCTAAAGGCCCAGAAAAAAATCCAGCCACAAGAACATTTTATTATCCTTAAAAACATTTTTGGTGCTGCCATGTAGCCATACACTGAAATGAAAATAAAAATGTTGACCAAAATGTTTGTGGATGGTTAGGCACAAATCTAAGTTTAAATCAGCCACATTCTTGGCTAAATCAATATACAGGCTAGTGGTAACACATTCACAGAGGTATTTTAGTGAAGAAAAGTGAATTGTTTTTTAATATTAGACCCATATTTGTTTTATTTTTATTTCTTGTTATTTTGACTTTGACAGATATGAATATTTCAATTTACCATGAGCAGAAAAAAGAACATTGCTTACAAAACTGTAACTGTTAGCTGCAACTTGTGTTTTTCTTTAATTTTTATTCAAATAAATATTTATTTTCCTTCCCTCACATTTCTGTATCCACCCCCTCACCAATGGGGTAAAAAAGAAAAAAAAAACTTTATACCACACATAATCAAGCCAAAACAAAATTCCATTGTTGCCACTTCACAAATTTTCGTCTCATTCTGTGTATTTAGTCCATTGCTTCTCTGTCAGGAGATGGGTAAGTATACTTCCTCATCAGTCTTTGGGGAATGTTGCATTAATTAAGGGGCTTCAAATCTTTTAAATTTGTCATTTTTATAATGGCATTGTTATGGTATAAATTCTCTCCCAATTCCTTTCCTTTTAATCTGAGTCAAGTTTCTCTTAAACCATCCTTTTCATCATTTTTAATGATGCATTAATATCCTTTTACATTCAAAAGAGTCATTAAATTATTTCAAATATGCACAAAGGGAAAAAGCTTGATTTTTTTAAAAGTTTATAACAAGTTCAACAGATCATTTCAAAGCTATTCTACTAGTCTGTCTCTCCCCTTTGACTTTTTTTGTCCATTCCTTCTGGGAATTTTCTAAAATGTTTCAATGACATTCTTTTGAAAACACCACTATTCAAAAATTCCATTCTGGTCGATCTTCTTTCAGTCAGGAAAGAGTATGTTTCAACTATGCTTTCATCTATACCTTTACTTCATAATACATCCTCACAGTTCCTTATTACATTGATCAGAATTATGAAGACTAGACATACATTTGTAGGTACTAGAATAGTCTATAATGTAACATTAAGTCTCAGATCATTTGATAGAGTTGTTTTCCATTAGAATAATAAATTCAAGACACTTCCAACTTTTAAAATCTAATTTAATTTTCTAAAACAAATAGCTTAAATTAATTCAGATTAATTAAAATACTATCTATTAAGCTCCTACTATGTGTGAGACATGTTAGGTACTAGGAATATAAAGATACAAAACATACATCCTTGTTCTCCAAAAGATCGCATTTTCTTGAAGAGGGGGCACCTAAGAAATGTACCACATATTTTTAATACAAGATAACCAGTGGCTGAGGTGACAGAAAAAGAGCTCCACATTGGAAGATATTCTCTCAAATGGTATGGTATTTCATTGATGAAAGTTCTCTAGTCTATCATTTCAAAACAGGAGAATCATAGATATATTTTGTATATACACCATGGCTCAAGGTATAAAATGCTTGCCTAACAAATTGACAGCTACCAAACTCTTAAGCATTTTAATTGTTTTTAATCTGCATTCCATATATGGATAAGTATGTATGTATTGACCTAATTGCATGCTCTAAGTGTTTTTATTCAAATTCAAACTGATTCTGTGAATACTTTAGAGGAAAGCATGAATAATTATCTTCTTTTTATTTCTTCTATATATTAAAAATCCTAGTGATTCTGAGGTAGAAGGGATCTCAGAGACAATTCCAGCCAAATCATACCTTCAGAATACCTTACATACCATTTCTTGTAAAGAGTCATCCAGCTTTTGATTGATGAAGTCTCACCATTAAAAATTTTTCCTTACATATGGACAAAATAATCTCCTTCTCTGTAGTTGCCTCCAGTTGCTTTTAGTTCTGCCCTTTAGGTCATGGAAATCCAGTCTAAAAACAGTCACATCCTTCACACATCTAATCCCTCTTCCACATGATGCCCTTTCAAATACTTGAACACAGCTATTGTGCCCCATCCCCCATCCAGTTTTCTTTTCTTCAGGCTAAACACCACCAGGTCTTTCAACCAATGTTCATTAGACAAATTCTTGAAACTCTTTACCACCCTGGTTGTCATTTTTTTTTGGATTCTCTCCAGCTTATTAACATCTTTTCTAAAATATGATACCTCTAAAATATGTGGTTTGATCAGGGAAAAAACACGTTGGAAGGATCACTTAACTATTTTTGGACACTGACTCTCTTAACATAGGGCCTGATATTTTTTTCATGGCTTCTTTACTATTCTATGAAAAATGTGGTTGTTTTTTTTTCTTGCCACACATTTAATCCCTTCTTTCCCTCTGGAATTGTTGTCTAGCCTTGTTTCCATCATATACTTGTGGGGTTTGATATTTTTAGTCAAAATGTAAAATGTTAATTCCTCTTTAAATTTACCTTTCTCAGTTCTCTCAGTTCAGACTGTAAAGATCTCTGATTTTTTTGTCATTCAACATATTAGCTATTTCCCTCAATTTCATCTCATCTACACCTAAGACAGACATTCCTATGATTTCATCTTAGTCACTGCCAGATGTATTACACTACAGACCCATCTCCATGTTCTTCTTCCTCAATTTTAAGAAAATATAAAGCACTTTTGTAACTATATCACTGCCTTAATCAGTGAAATCCAGTGACTCCCTATTAGCTCTTAAAGGAAATATAAACTATCTTTGTCTTTTAAAATTTTTCTCCATCAAATCCCAACTTAATTTTTCTATGTTTTTCTCTTTATAAACTCTACAATTCAGTCAAAAGGACTGATGGTGTTCTTCCTCTATTTCCATCCCTATGTCTTTGCCCTAATTGTCCTCAGGGCATGGAGTATGTTCGCCTCCTGTTCTTTGCCTCTTAAAATTATCTCCAAAATTTCTTTGAAGACTCAGCATAAGCTCTACTTTCTACAAGAAACTTTTACTGAAGTAACATCACTTTGAACTTTTTTATCATATTCTCTGAATCATTATGATTTTACCCTGGGTAGAAGAGAAAAATCTTCAAAAAGAAAATCTTTAAAATAAAATTTAACAATTGTCTCTTTCTAGAGTCTTCCCAAAGGAATTGACAGGTTTATTTCTAGAAAACGTACTCATTATACTAAGTAGAGGACATCAAATAAAATGCATATGTTTATTTCCTCCTTCACAAATGAAATTCTTAAAACACAAAAGTCCGGTTAAGTAGATATTGAGAAATACTTAAAACATGAAACAGAAATATATCACAATGGGCTCTCAGAAGATATAAACACTTGAAGCCCTCAAAGGACTCAAAAAAGTCCATCACCTTCTGGCAGTACCACTGAGATTTCATTTTCACTCCAGTCTATCCTGTTCCCTAAAGATCTTCTGTCTTCTGGCTAGGTAACCATTCGTGGTTCAGCCTTTTGCCTGTGGTAGTCTTCTTAAATGAAAATCTTAGTTGAACATCCAGGAACCCACACCTTTCAATGGTTTCATGTCTTTCCCTCATAATAAAGGTGTTGAGGTAAGCAATACTCATCCTTGGATTCACCATTGTATCCACTATTCCCAGGGAAAGAAATATGAAGAAAAGGCAGCTCAGGACTTTATTGCTGAGGAAAGGGAGAGAAATCTACCGCACATTTTAAAAACAAAAGTGAACTTCAGAGTTGCAGGGGACACACATTAGAAAGAAAGAAAGAATGAGAACGAATTCTATATCTCCTTTTGACCTGACAAAATTGACAATGATTTTTGCTTAATCATCAATCATCTTAAACACTGCCTCAGTGATAAAAGCATATGGGTCATGGTTTTACACACACACACACACACACACACACATTTCACAAAGGCTTAGAGCAGAGGTTGCTTGACACACACAATCTCTAGAAGGGTCTCTGACTATCCCAAATTGCCAATCTTTCAGTGATAGTTCAGAGCAAATGTTTCTACTGTTGGAATCTCTATTGAGGTTGTTATTGTTGATTTTTTTTTTATTTTTATATACTCAGTGCTTGCTTAAGACAATGTCTGACATATAATAGGTGCTTAATAAATAACTTTAACCAGAGAGAATTTTCCAGGAGTTTTCCCCTTATCCCACAAAGCTTATATCTATTGATGTCTACCCCTTCTAAAAGGGGATTTACTTTTATATTTGTATCCCAAGAATCTAGTACATAGTAGGTGCTTAACAAATCCTTATTGATTAATTGACCACTGGAAGAAATCAGTGTCCCCAAAAGTTACATTAAACAGTTATTTCAATTTTTTTTGTAATTCATCTTATTCTAACAGTGTTATCAACTCTGGTACTATTGGCCTGTTTCATTTCAAAGCCTAGCAGCGGTATCATTATATTGGAATCCCTGCTATTCTAAGCTGCAGGTGTTCCCACGGACATATTACTCAGAAGTAGCAGAGTAGACTCAGGGATAGAAAGGAGTAAGGTATTCAGGATTTAATCCTAGAGTAAGTCAAAAGAAAATGAAGTGATTGGTCCATAAACATACTTTAATAGGCTACCAAATAGGCAATTGTTCTAATCGGTAAACTAGATTACAATAGGGAATAGTATATTCCACTCCTGATTGCAATATTAAATTAGTTGTCTTAAACCCACTCATACTGAATAATGTAATCTTTTATGTCCTCTATTCTTTGCCTTCAACCTATACCTGCCATTGACGCTGTAGGAATTAGACACTTAAAGACAGATAATTCAATTTATTAGCCATTAACACTTTAAAATGAGTCACTATTAAAAGTCTAATTGTTTGCTGAGAATGTCCACATTACTGGACTTTGCCAGATCAAACAAAAATCGAAGATATTTGTCCAAATAAAAATTAGAACATACAGCTCAAATATACTAAATTAACATGTATGTTCCTGTAACAATACATTTTATTATCTTCAAATTGCAGGACGGAATTTTAATTATGACCCCTTTATATCAGCAGAAACCATGTATTTGGGATTAAAAACCCATTGCTATAACTAGTATAGTTAAAGACTATGGTTTGATACATTCTCTGCTCCAACTTTCCTAAAAACCAGAGAACACTTCTAATAACACTTTTCTAATTTCATGGTTCAATGCTCAGTCAGTAAAGATTTAAATAATTCAGAAAGAAAGCCTATTCTATTTCTTTATTAGAAGTTTGAGTCAGGAAAATTCTTTGACATTTAATAGGTTTTTAACCCTTTTAATAACTTCTTATAATGAAATTTATTGGAAGTTGTTTTAAAGAAAGGGTTATTATCTTAGCATGAATAGCAGTCAGTATTTATGATTAGTTTTGAGACCTTGACCCTTCATGACTCAAAGGCCATAAAAGCATAAAGGGAGAAGAATATTAAAGGTAACAACATTAAGCATATTGGGAACTGTATATGACTACATTCTTATCATTATTGGAACATGTTATAAAATTTTGCAGACAAATATTTGAATATTTAATTGTTTTAAAGGAGTTAAGGTCACTTATAGAGACAGACATTTTAAAGGAACAAAAGGTAATTTTAAATTTTCTAGACTGATTTTCCCCAGGTTATTAATAATGTGCTTAATAGAAGATTATTTTCTTTGCCCTATCTTGATTTTATTTTGCTCTAGTGTTTAATATATGGGATTATTGAATGATTTCCGTAATAAAATACAAACATAGAATTAAACTCTTTTTTAAGTCTCTGATAAATTTACAAAAAATAATGATATGTCCTGAGAAACTACTAAATGCTCATTCCAAATGTTGGACAGGGATCTACTAGTGCTCATAAGATTTAGCATAGATGAATAAGAGCTTGTTTTTAATGACTAAAAAACTTCTAAATGAACTCATTTTTCCATTTTTCTTGCTGACATGAAACCAGATGACAATCCTTTTAATTGGCTTCTCTATCTTCATTGTAATACTGGTTACTATGGAAAGAAAAAAAAAAAGCACAGTAAATTCTAAAGTATAAAGCAAAGGAAACCTTTCTGAACTGAATTACTCAAAATGCAAATGCAAGAACCTGAGGAAATTTCTAGTAGTCACACTACAGCTGCTTATAGTACTTGTCTAATGGATGGGCCAATTGGTGTATTACTAACTACCCAGCCAAGCCATTTTATTTGTTTCAGTTCTCACAGTCCTTTGAAAGTGCTTTGAAAATAAAGTGACACATTATGCAAGCACTTCTCTGGACATCAAAGCAAAGCAGATGTGAAGGGACATTAGCATATTTGAATACACATTTAAAGGGAGAGTTGGAGAGTCCAGTTGAGAACAAAGTACTGCCTTGGGCATTTTGTAATGTAGATGCAAAAAGTGGGATCTGTACAGCTGAAGTCTTGCCTGCCTATCACTCATAAATAAACCCAAAGCAGCTTCTTGTCAAATAATAAAAGGCTTTTAAGGAGCTATTCATTCAGATATTCCATACACCAGAACTTGTATGTGATGGTGTCACTGTCTCAGCTTGGGGATGCTATAGTTATCTCTATAAAAGTCCTCATAATCATTTCATTGGAATCTTGGTAGATTCTCAGAAGCATTTAAAGAACAAATGTTGCCTGCTGTACATATGCATATTTCTCATTCACAACCCCAGCAGAGGAACCATTTTCAAGGACATACAGAAACACTATTTGAAGCTTGGTAATATGGAAGTTGATAGTTTAAAAATAACAGCAGGAGACAAATAGTGTTGGAATGAAGTAATCAGAGATGGTATGGCTCAATTGGAGTAAAAAACATCTTTCCAACTGTGAGGTTAAAAAGCATCACTAGGTGCCATCATAGGCCTGGCCAGTCATGATCCAAAGGACCCATTATATTACATGTACAGAGCATATGGAAGAAACACATTTTTACTTGTAAAAAAGCTATCTATATCTCCCTCTTGGTCATTCAGATCAGGAAGGTTAAGCACGGGGCTCATAAAGCTGTGTGTCATTTCAGTGTTCATTTGGCCTAGTTAACTTCACCAGGTGGAAAAGTTCAATTCTGCTGTGAGCCTATCCTAGATCATTTCCATAAACATGCCATTGATCTTTCTCACAGCATGTGGATGGCTCGCCAACCACCAGTTGGAAAAGTAACCCAATATTAAGGTCATTCATTCACTGATAAGAAACATTCCATTATTTTTTAATGTATTATACATTTTGGGGGATGGTCCAAAGCTATGATTTCTTGGTTATGGAAAACCTCCACATAAGAAAAACTCCTTCTATTAATATAAATCAGTGACTCTAATTCATAGTCTTAGAGAAGAGTTACTGGGAAATTAAATAACTTCCTCTGGGTCATATGATCATTTTATGTTAGGTAAGATTTAAATTTAGATCTTGCTGAGGATTATCACTGTGTGTCTCTCTGCCTGCTCTTGTTTCAGTTGTATACACATACACACATATGCACATACATATGATGCACTGCTTTACATAACACAAATGTATACATATATGATAATGTATATAACATTTATACACATAGATTTATATGTGCACATATATTACGTATAATATATTTGTGCATTTATTAACCCACACATATGACAAAAAATGCAATACATGAATAAAATATGGACGTCTGTTCACTCATCCATTTATACACTGGACCAAATGAAAAATCTATGATTTCTTTAGTATGGAGAATTCTCTCTGCTCACATCATCTAAGATTTAGTTGGTAAATCTTAGGGAGCTACCTGAAGCAAAAAAAAAAAATGATATCTGTAAAGCATTTTGGATCATTAATTAAATGTCAACTGTTTATTATATAGGCTTTTCTTTTAAAATAATTCTTTCAGGCAATGAATACATATGGTTTTCTTGCCATTTTACAGATTAGGAAGCTGAGATTCAGAGATGTTAAATGACCAGTATTGAATCCAAGTCTCCTGACCCCAGGACCATTATTTTTTGTAAAATATAGCACTCAGTTGCAATCATTACAGCAAACCTTTATATTAAAGGAAGGCTTTTTAAAATTCTATACATTCAGTTTCTGAAAGATAACCTAGAATTGTTTCCTGGTATCTTTGAAAAAAAAAACAACAAAAAATCAACCTTGGAAATGGATTCAGATACACAATTGAAACACTTACCTGAGTGGACTATTCCTAGAAGTACCATCTCTGGTGAAAGATAGGAAAAGTGGTCCCACAAAAGTAGTGGTCAGGACCAAGGCCACTATAGTAAAGAGTACTCTTTCCAATTTTCCTCTTGCCATAATTTTGGATAATCTTGTATGAAGGTGTTCAAGGAATTGTTTTTTTAATAAGAATAGTTTTTTCAAAATGCATGCAAAGGTAGTTTTCAACATTCACTCATGTGAAAACTTGTGTTTCAAATTTTTCTCCCTCCCTCCTCACCTCATTTAGACAGCAAATAATGCAATGTAGATTTAACATATGGTGCTAGAAATTGTTGGGGAGAGGTTTCTTACCTTGTAAGATTTTTGTACATGAATTTTGAAGCATCCCAGTTTAATTCTTCCTTTTGTTCTTAGAATTCTCTGGGAATTATTCTGTATGCATTCACGAGAAGGTAGTATAATAGGAAAGAAAATAGATTGTAAAGAATGTCTAGGGTCAGGTTGTATGGAAGCTCATATATATATGAGCATATGCTTTCTTCAGAAATCTTTAAACTTTCCCTAGAGTAAGCAGTTCTAGAAAGTGATATTTCCATTGTACAAATATCCAGTGAATTATACTCCAAAGAGACCCTACTTTGCTATGCTAATTACTTTTTACTATGTCTATTTACACTGTTTAAAATACAAATATCACATTAGTGTCCAGAGATGGAATATGAATAATAACTTACATTTGTAGAGCACTTTACAATTTACAAAAGAGTCTTTCCTAGGATATACAATCCCAATACTAAAGTTAGTAGAGACTTTGAAGCCATCTAGTCAACCCTTCCATGAGCCATCTGCTTATAATTTCCATCAACTAAAGGTGAGTCCATTTCCAAAGACCTTCAGTGACAATAAGGAGATCACTACTTTTCAAGCCCTCTCAGCCCTTGGATAACTCCAATTGGTAGAAAATTAGTTCTTAAAATTCCCTCCTACATAGTTGAATTCCAATCTACCTTTCCAGGTTTATTTCACATGATGCCCCCTTTACCTAATCTACAATGCAATTAAAACTAGCCTATTCTTTGCAATTCAGACTCAGAGTTCCATCTCCTTGTGCCTTTTCAGGCTGTTCCCTGTTATGAAAATCACTCTTTTCAAGTTTTTATATGTTAGCCTTTCTTAAGTACCTGTTAAGTACCTGGCACTGTTTGAGTTCTGCTTTTTGGTGTCAAGCAGACCAAGTCTCACCTTGGCAAAATACTATCATAAAGATGTAAAATATAACAAAATCCAAAACAAAGTCCTGTGAGACTCTACTAGAAACATCCCTTGAGGTGAGTCTAGATAATTAAATTAATTCAAAATCCAAATTTAGTTCTCTTATGTAACATAAAATAGTGGGATGAGTGCTGAGTTTTAACTCAGAGATCCTTCTTTCAGAACTTGTCTTTGCCACTTATTCCCCATGTGAAGTTGGGTAAACTCTGTAAACTTTATCAGCCTCAGTTTTCTCATTTGTAAAATAAGAAGGTTAGACTAGATGATCTCTAGGTACATTTCTATTGTACAACTACACACATAGTTCATGAAGTTTACTACTGATGAGTTGTCTACATATGAAAAATAATAGCTATTTATTACATTTAAATAATGAAGAAAGAATGTCCTTAAATTAGTTTTTGTTTGTGAATGAATTTTGGAAATAATATGTAAAATTTGATTACTCCATCCCTGGATTAATATGCATTTACATATCAATTGAATCACTGACAAAAATATGTAATTAATGTGGGTCCTTTAAAAAAAAATCAACATTTATATTCTTTTCGTAGATACTCAGAGAGCATTATTCCTATGAAAAATGAAATTGTTTTGCCTTTCTAACCTAATTTATCATGGGAAGCTGAAAAGACTACTAGTAGCAGGGATCAGAAGTCCCTTTTAGATGATAAGAGAGATATGCATTCAAGAGCATGGTTAGAAGGAGCTAGAATAAGCTCTCTTCACAGTTTAACTCCAACAGGGTCTCACAGCAGCCCTGGGGATAGCACTCAACAATGTTCAGTGTCAAACGATGACAGACAGGGGTAAATGGAAGGGCTTCAGAGATTCCTTACTTTCTCTTGTTTTTGCTGCAACTGGCATACTTCCAGGCCTTGCCTGCTAACACCACATAAAGCAGCAGCTGGTGAGTAACATTAGCAAATAAGGCCTCAGGGCTACCCATGTTCCAGCTCTCCATTCACCAACTGCTATTCAGTGAAACAGCTGGATCAGAAGAGATACAGCCAAGAAGTAGTTAGAGTTTTATGTGTACAACTGTTTTGATATAGATTGTCTGCTAGCGGCAGAGATAATGATAGCTTTCAAGGCTCATATGTTGGATTGGGAGGGATGCTGATATTTGAAAGAAGGAAGCACAAAATCACTAAAGATTTTGAAAAACATGCAGTTTAAAAAAGCCCTAAAACTTAGCTTTTCACTCACTTTAGTCCTTTCCATATGCAAAATCAGTTTATTCAGCCCACTATAGTTATAGAACATAAAGCAACTATTTTTTTTCATGGATTTTCCCCCATAAAATAAGGTAAACAATGCTTACACCCTAAAAGTTCTTGTCTTTTTTGAAAAAGCAAAGCCAGTCTTGCAACTTTTGTATTTTCAATGAAAGAGGAGTTTCCCATAAGCACTGAAATATTGAAAATAGTATGAATAGTGGAAGAAAACACTTAATAAGATGAGTGTGAAAAGTATGCCTCTATTTTCCCAATATGTATCATCTCTCAATGTGGAGCTTCTCTTAACAGAAGCACTATTTGAATTTGGGGAGAAGATATGTTGGAAAATCTAGGAAATGCTTATTTGTTGTCATAAGAAATGTCATGTGTATCTAAACTAGGTTCTTCATCACTCAGTTTTTTTCAATTTCTTTCACCTGAACTTGCAGTTTTCTGTCAGTCTGGAAGATTTCACAATACTAATTCATCATCATCATCATCATTATCACTATTTTCTCTACTAGGATCAGTGTTGCTGTATGGGGTTCTAATCGTGAATTTTGTTGTCTAATTAATTCTGGGAAAGTCATATAACTTATGGTCACCTTTAGCAGCTCCCTAGGATTTTTCTACTAAATCATAGATGAGTCACTATTTGCCATATAAAAGGGACTCCCCCATAGATCCTTCTTATCCTCAGATATTCCTATAAAGCACTATATTATTCAGCATGCCTCTTCATTCCACAAGTTAGCAAAGCTAGTGATGTACTCTTAAAAAAAAAGTAGAAGCACTTCAGTGATAAAATAGAGGAGGAAAGGGACCTGAAAAGGTTAAGGGAAATTTTGACCTATTTTTAGGATAGAGGCAAGGTGGAATACTATGACACAGAGGAGAAAGAAAAGAAGGACCAACACTGAATATTTGAAGTTAAGTAAGCTATATGAGGTTTTTTTTCCAGTAACGAGGGAGCTAGACATAGTGATACAGAAGAAGAAATGATCATGTTGCTCTACAGATGCTGGATGAGCCATCATCTCATAAGGGCTACAAGAAGAGACAAGTAAGTAGTAGTAATTAGTGACCCCTTCTAAGGGGTACTAAAGTAGCTATTTGTTGACATGATACTAATAACAGGCTAAGTCTACTGCTTTCCTGGGTCATGTATACAGGATGTCAATTAGTTGATAAAGATTTATTTGTGACAGGTGAAATCTGAAATAACTGAGGAAATAAAGGTTTGAGTTTTAGAGCTCATTGATTTATTAAACAATGCATGCCATTGCATGGCATGCAATGTTTTATATAACAAATCAAGACCAGATCTCTTCAGCTTGGCACTGGACCCTGAATAGAAAAAAATAAAGATTTTTTTACACATTAAAAGGAAACAATTAACAGGATATAAACTAGATGTAAGATTAAATGATCTGATTTCTAATTGGAGAAAAGATTAGGAAGGAGGATGAGTCAGTTTTAAGAACTGGGAGTTGGAGAGCAAGTAGGTGACTTTTTCAGGTGTGAAAGTATATCACTCAGTTTCTATAATTAGGAAGCATGTAGAATTTACAGAAAAATTAGCCTCAAAATGGAGTCAGTTTTACAAAATGGAATTAGTTTAGTTCACAATTTCTATAATTCGGTTAATTCCTCCCTTTTGATTTATAGGTGAGGGAGGCCATCCCTTTATCTATGAATCACTTATCTATTAGCCAAATTTATAAGGTTTTTACTATTGCTATGTTTGCTATCAATATTACATACCAAGGAAAAAAATACAAGGAAGAATCCTCTTGCATAGCTTAGTACAACAACTGACACACAATCTAAGAATAATGATGATAGCAAATCTTGTAAAATTGTGTAAGTAAACTAAATCAGGCTACAAATCATTCACCTTAGAGGGCTCACAATGGATTAATTTTGAAAGGGAAGATTTAAATGTTACCAAGGTAAAAGAAAATTCAGTATAAACACCACAAAACAAAAAAATCAAAGAAATACAATAAGGACCATCAAGTCTTCTTGTGTGCTAGTAACCTGCTGCTAATGTCCATTTAATCATCACATTTTGTTTTATGTTCCAAATGTCCCATGCAGTCATACAGTTTTTTTTTTCTGGAATAAGTTTCCTTTTCAAGGAAGCTCTGAAGAAAACTCTGTTTCTCCAGTTCCAAATCATTTAAAGAAATTCCTAGGTAACTCTAAAATCTGCCAGGAACAAGACAATATAGTTTAATATAATCTCTTAAATTTGGTTTTCCAATAACTAATTCATGTGGTGAAAATCAAATCAAGGTATATGGTTTTGATCCTATTAGGAATTCATAATTCCCCTGAAACTTCAAAGCATTTCAATTTTTATTTACTACTTGCTATTTCTTTACCTGAATCATGTCCTTAACATAAGAATCTTTAAAAAATCATTTGGATCTGATTTATAAAATAAACCCTTCTGTCTTTTAAAACCATTACATACTTTAAAATGGGAAAATAATTTCACTTTTTTTCAAATGCCAATGCAATTTTTCTATATAAAAATCTTTAATTCAATTCTGAGAACATATTACTAAACATAAAGTCTGAATTGCTGTGCAAGATGCTTTTGGAAGTAATATGCATAAACATATAGTCCTTAGGAAAAAAAAATCAGTCTAACTCTGCTGCTTTCTCAAATTTTACTATTTCATTTAATTAGAAACTTTTATTTTACAAATTTGTCTTATTACTTTATCTTAATTTTCCCCTAAGGAGTATACCATCCCTATATTATTATTTGACCACAAATAACTCAAATATTTCAGTATTAATCTATTAAGTAATAGATAATAGTATCATATTTACAAATATCCTACTGCATCCGAATTATTCAGTTATAGAAATTTGCTATGAAAGAAAAAGGAGGGACTCAATAACAACAATGTCAAGACATCCTCACAAAGCATAGACTGATCAGGCATATTCTATAATAGAGGGGGAAATTTGCTTATTTTTGTTTTATTCCAGATCAATCATAGTAGTAAAACTTCACGTTATTCATGGGTAGCAAAAGCTAGACTTGGGATTAACCAGTCAAGTAAATGCCCTATTTAGAAAGGAAATAGCACGATACTTTGGCCATGTCAAGGTCATCCTCTCAACTTTTTCTAGCAACAAACATCCACTTATAACCTTTCTCAGACTGTAGTATATGACATTTTCTGTCATTTACTTCATTACAATTCAGAAAAATACCATTATAATCAAATCTCAAAACAACATTAAATTATAATCTCAAGGGTTTTTTATAGTCTCAAATAGCAAAATTTCACTAATTACACCATAGGTCTTGAATATTATTAGTTTTCTCATGTTTTGCTAACACATGTCATTTATCCTTTACTTATGCTTATACTTATTTCCACATTCTGAAGTTTCAAACATTGAGCAAATACCTCATAGTTGATTCATAGTAATGTATTGAACTTACATCTAAGGATCTGTATAATTCTTTCCCCAAACAGTAAATTGTTATCATCATCTACCATTTCATCTATCAAAATCTACCATTTATTTTAAAATAAAATGTACTCTATTAAATATTTAATTGTTTCCAAATATTTCTACCACTTTGTTTTAACAGCTCAATTCATAATCTAGCAGTATCCAGATAAAAAGGGAAGTTATTTGTCTAACATTTCTACACAATATCATGTATATAAGAAATAAAACAAAACTTGTTACTAATCAAATGATGTCAATTTAACCTAATGCAGTTCCAAAGTATCTTACATAGAAAATTATTGCTTTTATCACTTTGCATTTTATACTAATCACATCCTAAAAACTAGTGTAAAATTCCCAAATTTGAAACAATTTTATCCAATTATAAGAAATGATAATAATAGTTAACATCTATATAGTGTTTAACATATGCTAGGTAATATGTTAAGTACTTTACAATCAATGTCATTTTGATTCTCACAACATCCCTGGAAAGTGAGTACTGTTATTATCCTCTTTACAGATCAGGAAACTGAGGCAAAAAAGAGATGTTATTTAAATTCACACAGAAAATAAATTACTAAGATTTGCATTTAACAGTTGTCCCTGAATTTTTCCAGCTTTTTTTTGCATTCAATGCCACAATTAATACAACAAATTTCATCATATTATAATTTAGTTATAAGGCAAAACTCAACCACATCAAATCTAGGCTTAAAACCACAAAATCAAAATCTCAATTTCCCAGGAATATTAGGCAGCTATGCTTTAAAACATAGACCCCAAAATTAACAATTAGTTTATTTTCAAAGGTTTGGAATAGCATATAAACTTTTAATTTATTTTCTTTTAAAAATCACCCAAAAGAGCCAAAGCAATTCCTTCCATGTTCATTATCTAACCCCACTCTCTCTTTCCTTAAAGCTTTTCCATTTTAATCTGGGGCAAATTCTAAGTGGCATTAGAAGCAGGAGTTTACAAGTGACAAGCCTTGTATTCCCTTTCCTCTGTTTGGAGCTCACAAAATCCTAAAGTTTGAGGAATACACTCCCCGATAGGTTTTTTTCAGGACAAAGTACTATATTTCCTAATCATAGCTCAAACCATTTAAATAACGAACCTTTATTTCACAAAATTTCCTCTTTGCAATTTAGCGTACAATTTTATGCAACCCCAATTTATTGCAATATTATTACCTTTTTTGAGTCTATAATGTTTCTTTGGTGACCTTATTCTAGTTTACCAAAACAATTAATTCTGATGTATAAAGCTTTGAAAGTTCTAGTTCAGTCTCCCTAAAAGACATTCCTAGTTCCTGGTTACTCATCACCATCACCTTCCCATAATTGTGAATATCTATCCAGGGTGTAGACCCAGGTGACAGTGAGGTGGGATTGGGATAGGCATGTCTTCATGAACTACTCTTTAGTTTAAATCATGCTTTCTATTTCTTAATTAAGTTTTACACCTTTTAAGTGGTTCCCTGTTTTTTCTTTTAAGGTTCAGATAAATTTGAAAAGCAAAATGCATACCTATTTCTTTTTCTTTATTTTGAAACTACTTTTAAAACTAGCTTCCTTCCTTTATTACACTAAAACAATAGATTTATCTTTAGGAGAAAAATTGTCTTCCTTAAAAAGGGAATATTCTCTTCCTCAACAAGGTGAGTAGTCCCTCGCAATGTGAGGATAAACTTAACCTTAGCTTAAAATAATTCAAAATCAAGAGAATAGTCCTCTTTTTACGGCAGTCTTCCATAAAGCTAAAACACCATTCTGGGGAGTTGAAGTCCAAACTTGATCTAGCTGTTTCAAGCTTCTAAGCATTTCAATTTATTAAGCAGTGCATGTCAATTGCACAACAACAAATTGGAACCACGCCTCCTCAGTTTAGCACTAGACTCTGAATACAAGGAGAGACAGATTTTAGGTATTAAAAGAAAACAACAGGATGTAAGCCAGGATACGAGCTGATTTCTAATTGGAAAAAAAGATTAGAAACTTTTTAAATTATGGAGGAAGATAAATTATTTGTGAGAGTTTGGAGGAGAGGAAGGTAAGGAGGTGAACTTTGCTGGATGCAAAACAGGATGTTAGTCAGTTGTCATAATTAGAAAGCAGATGGAGTTTACAGAAAAATGAAATTCAGGTTTCAGAATCAGTTTGATAAGATGGAGTTACTTTGATTTACACAATTCCTATAATCCATGTTAAGTACTTAAAAAGTGACAATGTACTAAGTGGAACTTCCCAAGATTTGTCAAATCAATTGACCACTACCTATATTAGATGATTCATTTGGATACAATTGATACTGCCAGAAAACAGTAATAAATATTATAAAGGCTTACATCAGAAACTAAATACCTTTAGAAAACAAATAATATTTTATTACTGATATTACTGATCAAAAGCAAGGACTTCATAATAAAAGGGCAGATTCTGGAAATAATCAACTTGGTTTGGAAGTTGGTTTTCTAAATCATAGCTTAATGTAGAAAAATTATGAGCTTCTGGTCAGGAATAAAATAGCTGGTAAGGATCTATTTGCTAAGATTCTTAAAAATCTATCAAAAAGCAGGCTAAATTGAAAAAGAAGAAAAAAGAATAAAATTGCCAACATACTTCCCCCTAAGCTAGATAACAGAGAGAGTAGATGTAACTACAGTGTACAAAGAATAATTCAGTAGAAATGCCCAACATCATAAAGAAGAAAAAAAATCAAGAAAAAAAGGAACTAACCATAAAAACCATAGCCGAGGATTTCTCTACATAAATATAAAAAATGTGTTGTAAGCAGGTAATTGAAATGGTTTTCACAAAGAAAAGTAATTCTGACAGTGGGAAAAGGTGAATTGTCTAAAAAGACCAATGTGAATTCATTGACCAATTTCACTTTTAAAAAGTCATATACAGAATATGGAAGCAACTGTGGATAATGAATGATAGATGCAAAAGCATGGAATAGTACTATAAATTATAAAGTTGTATGCATTAAAACATAAATTCATATAATCTGTTATTTTTGTCATCATGCTAAATGGAAGATGTGCTACAGGACTATAGATGAGAAAATATTATGCTAATTTGTAAAAAAGGAGAAGAGACATAAATTTACTAACATAACAAGCTTAACTTTGATTGCTAGAAAAAAACCCAAAAATATTAATTATGGAAAGTTTAAGGGCCATATCAAAAAAGAAGCAATGGTCATCAAAAAAATGAGTATGATTTTACCAAGAACAGACAATGCCCATATAACTTATATCCTCTCTATAAACAAACTGACTGGACTAATAGATCTAAAAATGCTATTGATAATAGTTCACCCATACTTAGCAAAATACTTGACAGTTTCTTGTTTGATTCCTGCAGATAACCTGGAGAGCTGTAAACTAGCTTGTCATATAGTGAGTTAGATACTTAACTGGTTGAATGACTAAGCTCAAAAAATAATCATTATTATTGCAACTAAAAATGAGATCTCTGAGGGAGATCCTACATGATCCAGACTTGGTCAGGTTCTTTCACATTTTTATCCATGTTTTTGATGAAAACATAGATGGCATGCTTTTTGGAAAATGACTTCATACTTGGAAGATGAAAGATGTTTGGATAGAAATGATTCATCAAAAACTTCTATGGATTCCACTAAACTAGAAAATCAATATGAATTAACAGTGTGATATATGGTGACTAAAAACATTAATGCAATTTTAGGCTGCATTAAATACATAGTATCAGGATCAGGAAGAATATAGCTGCAATGTAAACTGTGTTTGTTAGTTCAAATCTGGAGATTTTGTTGTTGTATAGTTATGGAAATAACATTTTAAAAAGAATGTTGATTGGTTTGTGAATTTCTAGAGAATGGTTTCAAATTCACAAAACAGGAAAGTCAATTGAAGAGGCTGGAGATGATTGACTCAGAGAAGACTTAAAGGAGGATATAACAACTGTCTTTAAGCTTCTATCCTTAGGCATGTAATACTAGGGATACCACTACAAAAGAATAAAGCAATCTCTTATTACAAAATGCTCAAATTCTAATGGACTGACATGTTGACAAGTTCTTAGGTTCTTGGTATACTGGTACTGGAATCAGGAAGATAAGTTCAAATCTGAACTCAGATAGCAGCTGTGTGACCCTGGGCAAGTAATTTAACCTGTTTTCCTCAGTTTCCTCATCTGTGAAATGGGGTTAATAACAGCACTTACCTGGCAGAGTTGTTGCAAAGATCAAATGAAGTAATGTTTGTAAAGCAGTTAACAAAATACATGTTAAAGAGTAGGTGCTATATAAATGTTTATTGCCTTTATCATGTATCATTGCTATTATTTATTATTATTTTCAAGAAGTGATATGTGTGTGTGTATAAAATTTGTAGAGGAAGGTTTAAGCTTAATGATGGGGAGAAAATCCTAAGAACTAAATTTATCTAAAAAGTGCAATCATCTACCCAAGAAGTGGGATATTCCCTCTCACCTGAGACTTTCAAACAAGCTGAACCATTTCTCAGGCATATTGAGAGGGAATTTTCAATCAAGTATTGGTTAGACTGTATCACTACTTGTGTGCCTTCCAGCTATGGAATTCTTTAATTATGAAGAATTATATTATGTGAATTCCATTTACCAATTAATATTTAGCATAGTGCCTTGCAAATAGTAAGCTGTTAATAAATGTTTGTTGATTTTCTGATAAGTAATCAATCTATAGACCAACATTTGTTAAGCACCTGTTATTTAGTGGCACTATGATAGGCCCTGGAGATATAAATGCAAAGAATTAAATAATTCCTCTTTGTAAGGAACTCTCCTTCTAAAGGTGAGAACTCTTGTGTGTGTGTGTAAAAATGAATAAGTGGAAAGTGAATAAATGGAAGTAGATAAGAAAGTTAAGTTGGGAGGGCAGTGCCTGTGCCTAATAAAAGTCAATAATTATATGTTTTAAATTGGATATTATACAAACATTAAATTAATAGTGGCTATCAATAAAATAAATAAATAAAAGGCATGTTTTCTTTCATACTATATGTATTTTACAAAAAGTTTTCAAGTTTAATCTACATCTAATGATCATGATATTGTCAAAGTTTAATGTTTCCTATCCGAAGTAACAAATGAAGCTTTCAGAATAGAAATGTATGCAGAATTTTTATTAAAGAATTTATTAAATGTTAGCACATTATCAATTGTGGCAAACATAAACATACATGTAGATAGATAATCAACATGAACACATACACATACATACACACACACACATCTCTGTGTATACACACAGAGAAATATGGCTTGTAAAGGAAAGGCACTATCTGAATCTATATTTAATTTCACAATCTAAAAAGGCTACCATTGATGGCCATGACCTACCATCAGCATGTCTAAAGACATGGATAAATATTCTAACATATCCTTCTTATATTGTATATATATTAAAATACTCCTTGATTTGTTCCTGCAATTTGCTGCTATTTGAAGAGCCTGGCACCTTAGACTTTTTAAAAAGAATACCCATGTTGCTGCACTAACCTCATCCATAAGTATTCAAGCAGCTTTTTCTCTTTTTAGTCCTTCAGAACTTTCTGTTTCTTTCAGAGGGGTGAAAGAATGCAAAGTTCTAAAAATATAAAATGAATATAAAACACCTGATGAATTTGACTCAATTCAGTCAATCAGCAAGTGTTTTAAAAATATTTTATTGATAGCTTTTGTTTTCATATCACTATCATTTCTAAATATATGATTCCTTCCACATGCTTCCATGAGTAAAACGAATAGAAGAAAAAAATCAGTACCAGTACATTAAATAAATCTGTCAATTTATGCAGTATGCAATACTACTATCTCTATAAGAGAGTTACATTTTTTCATGTTTTTTTTTTCCAGAACCAAGTGTGGAATTTAGAACTCAACTTTCTTTTTTTGTCCTTTTTACATCACACTTTCTATTTATGTTGTCATAGCTAGTATGTGTATTGTTTTCTGTAGTCTGATTATTTCACTGTGCATTAGCTCACATAAGTCTTCCCATGCTTCTCTAAATTCTTCATATTAATATTTTCCTATGATAAAGCAATATTCTATTACATTTAGATACCATGATTTGTTTAGCCATTGCCAATCAATAGACTTTTACTTTCACAAATATTTATTAAGTGATTATCCTGTGCCAGCAAGTATACTAGCCAGTAAAATTTAAAAATGAGAGTTTCTCCCTTCAAGGAGGAATCATGGATATATTGTTAAGGTCAATAAATTCCCCACACAAAAAGTGCCCCTTGAACTGAACATTGAAGGACAAAGGGGCAAAGGGATATGGTGGAAAACTTATACATAGGCATAGGTGGAAGTTGATTACTATGTATGAAGAATATAAAGTAGACCAATTTGCCGAGAACTTGGAGTATGTAAAGCAAAGTAATATGTCATCAGCCTTGAAAAGAAGAGTAGAGTCAGAGTGTAAAGATCTTTAAATACTAAACAAATGAGTTGTATTTTAATACAAACAGTAGTCAGTCTTATGAAGCTTCATTAGTAGAGGATTCACATAACAAGATTTGTTCTTTAGAGTAGAGAAAAAACAGAAAGCAAAAAAAAAAAAAAAAGGAAAATGTAAAATCCAATCACTTATTTCCTTTCAAGACTTCCATCTTTTTTTCCAAGAGGGCTTAGGAGTCCAGGAGACTCATTTCCTTCTTCTGACACATTAAATGACTTTTTTTTATCCCAAACAACTCTTTAAGACCAAATAGTATATAGTTGCCAATCTGCATTATAGAAATCATTTGGCAGTTTCCTTAGTAAGAGTTCTCTTTCCCAAATGATCAGTCCCTCTTTCTCCACACCCAAAAGAATATATTTTTACATGGAGATATGTCTGTATATATGTGGGTTTTTTGCATCATCTCTATGGCTTTGTTGGTATTAGGGATTTCCTGGTATGGAAATATGTATTTATACCAGTTCTTGCACATGCTTGTATATAGCTATACTATAAACTTTGAGCCTGGGATTTCATCAGTGATGCTACTCTTAGTGTGGAAACTTCCTCCACCAATGCAGATCAGTAAGTCTATTATTTGCAAATTTAGAATATTTCCTGGTTAAATTATTTAACTGAGTACCCCAGAACTGAGTACCTTAGGGAATTAGGCAACTCTCTAAATCCAAGGCTAGGTTTAGAAGCAGACATGGTCCTGAATTAGTAAAGAGAGTTGCTTACTTAGAGTAGTGAACTCACAAGTCTAGATATTACATATATAAATACAAATACATATCAGGGTGACAGTATAGTGAATAAAGAACTGTTCCCAAAGTCATGAAAACCAGGGTTCAGGTCCTGCTTCTGTCATATACTGCCTATATGACTTTAGTCAATTAGTTGACAAACATTTACTAACCTCCAACTGTATGCAAAGTGCGGCACTAAAGCAGGATACAAAGGAAAGCAAAAACAGTCCCTGTCTACAAAGGGAGACAGCCCAGGTAAAGATGAAGTGGAAAGTTCTGTTCAAGGAATAATAAGTAGTTAGTGTGACTAAAACATAGAGCTCATAAAGAGGAAGAAAGTATAAGAATTGGAAAGTCAAGAAAAGGCCAGTTTATGAAGACTTTAAATGCCACAGCAAACTTTACATTTGTTCCTGAAAATAATGAGTTACTGAAGTTTATTGGGTAGGGAGGGTGACATCAGAATTAATTTTTAAATCCCTTACGCCACTGAATAGGGAGTGCATTGGAATGGAAGAAAAATGAAGGAAATGGGGCAAGAGAAACCTATTGAAATAGTCAAGGTAAAAAAGAATAAGGACATAGGATAGGATTATAGCTGTGTAAATAGAGAGAAAGGAGAATATAGAGGGGATTTTGTGAAAGTATGAATAACAAAATTTAGTGGTAGAATGGATATATTGAATGAAAAGAGTAGAGAGTGAAGAGTTGAGAGTGAAATTGAGCTCGGAATCTTGATAACTATGAGAATGCTGGTAATAATAAGGAAGGCAAGATCATTTAAATTTTCAGTGACCTAAGCAATACTTCCAGACTTTAAGATGCAAAGAAAATGTTGATCTGCTTTGATAGGGGACTGTAGAGACTCCTTCCCTAAAAGCTTCCTGTACCAATGAAAATACAGTTCTGATACAGATATATACCAGTGTGTTCATTTGAATGTATGGTATTATTCCAATTCATGGGCATACAAACATACACATACAGATAATATTTTGAATATGCATGTATATACATATAAAATGGATCCATTTTCTTTTAAGCAAAGATAAGTGGTATATGAAACAAAAATTCATTTCTAAGAAGAGAATACTTCACAGAAGAATAGATATATGTGTTACAATTTGAAACAAAGAAAAGAGATGTTTGGATTATGGGAGAAAGTTGATTCATATTTAGAAAACAGTTTCTATAGAGTCTAGAAAGGGGAGGGGGGAAATAAAAAGGAGAACAAAAGAGAAGAGTGAATACATAGTAAAGAATAGACTCAGTTTCACCTTGTTTGAGGTAGGTAAGAGGCTAATATGATAAGTTAGATGAGAGAAGTTTAATGGAATCAATCAGGTTGACAGAAACTTATGGCAAAGAGTTTATTTAACTATAAAACTGACAGCAGTAGAGAGCCATTTGAGGCCCTAACTTTCTACATAGAGGTTAAGTTGGACCTTAGCAATTCAGTGAAATAACCTAAATATTATGAATTAAAGGGTTATAGTCAAAATACATGCTGTTATGTATAATTAATTATTGTCACCATGTTTTCATAATATAGCAGCATTTGTAGACTGATGGTATCTCAAATGCAAAATCATCATAGAATTTCATACCTGCATTGATTTCATTTTTCAATTGACAAAGGTCATTTTAACCTTCAAAACTCTTTGTATCTATCTTGCGCTTTCTCCCTTTTTTTCTTCCCAACCCTTTTATACTCCCTTTCTCCATACATACTTTTAAAACCATACCAACAAGGGAAAACAAACTGCCTCTATCAGCACCTCAAAATATTCTCCATTATTGGGAGTTTGAGAATACTAGAGGAAGAGTAAATGAAATCCTCCATCCCCCTCCTATACTGTACATCTGACCTCTGGTTAAGTTAAGAGCTTCATCCTCCAATGCTTTTAATTCTAATCCTTGCAGAGTCTGAATTCATTGCTTGAATTAAAAGAGTGAGTTTCATTAATGCTAAAAAGCAGTGACCCAAATAGCACAATAGACTAATATAGTGACCTTGTGACTTTAAAGCTTCACTTTCAAATCTGACTATTCAATCCAATCATTTCAGTAGTCAATTAATTGATCAGTCAACCTGAGGCTATAACTGTTATGAATCTAGATATTATATTACAAAAGCCAGTTCTATATAGAATTCAACCAAATACTATACTCTATTCAGTATTCTAAAGCATATCTGAAATGAGAAAGGAATGATAGAATTTAATGAATTGATGTGTCTGCTGTAATACCTAATAATTGTTTAATTTTGTCAAGTGCTCTCATAAGCATCAATATTTTGAAACATATACCATAGAAAACTATTAGTGATATGTGCTTACATTTCATTAACATGGGAAGAATATAAAATTTAATTAATCAGATTATGAGTAGCAAAATATAACTGTTCACTTACAAAAAGCCTTTTTTGGTTGTTACTTAAAATATTTTTTGCTGATTTCAACTCTCAGAATTATTTCACACTGGGAATAATGTATAGATCAGCAGGGCATTTTGCTGTCTCAAAAAAGCAAAACAATTTTTGCTAGAAACATGTTTGTGGAAAATTATTCCTTTCCAATTTTCCTTTTGTAGATGCAAGATATACAGAGTACAGAAGGAGCTCAATATAGTTCCCACCCTCAGATGCCAGCCATGAGACCAAGGGTTCAGCCTGCAGATATTAGGCAGCCAGGAATGATGCAGCATGGTCAGCTGACTACCATTAACCAATCACAGCTCAGTGCACAGCTTGGTTTGAATATGGCTGGAAACAATGTTCCCCATAATTCACCATCTCCACCTGGAAGCAAGTCGGCAACTCCTTCGCCATCCAGTTCAGTCCATGAAGATGAAGGGGATGATACCACTAAGGTACGGTGAGACTATTTCATAGGAGCTACTGAATAAGATAGTTATTTGCAAAGTTTTCCTTTGGTGTCTTCCTACCTTAATTGTAAAAGGAAAAAGTTGTGATTATAAATGGAAGCCAAGTGGCATGAAAGAGCACATACTGAAATGACTAAACAGTTTGCTTCTCCAGAGCTAATTTGCAGTTGCTAGTTAATCCTTAAAAAAAAAAAAGAGTTTTAACCCTAAAAGAAACTTTGTGCATGTAATAGTCTTTAAAATTTGCAGAAGGGATAATAAAGATTTACCTTTCTAGGAAACAGTTTTTTTTAACCCAGAAATGTAACATGTTGCTTTTTTTTTAATTAAGCATAAGAATGCTTGCCATATAAATATTGAATTTTGTAGCAGAATTCGGTGAGCAATTGTCAAATTCAAAAGAGATTTCAGTGATAATCTAATTCAATTCCTACTTGAATAAGATATCTCATCCAAACTATACCTAACAAGAGGCTATCCAGAATCTACTATCTCAGGAATAAATTAATTCCTCCTTTAGATAACTTTTCTTATTCAGAAGCTTTTCCTGTCAAAGCCAAAAAATGTCTCCTGCAACTTCTACTTATTGCTTCCATTTCTGTTTTCTAGGAGCAAGCAGAATAAGTTTAATCTCTCTTCTACATAACAACCCTTTAAAAATTTTAACATAACAATCACACCCTGCTACTAAGTTTTCACTTCTTAGGACTAAACATTGTCAGTTCCTCCAGGCAATTCTCATGATCTTGTGGCCCTTTTAGCACCCTGTTTGTCTTTTGTAAATCCCAGATCATCAAGGCCTTTCCTGACATAGAATGCCCATAACTTTGCATCATATTCAAGCTATAGTATGACGAAGGCAGAAGATAGCAGGATTCTCACCTCCCTGTGGGATGCTAAAATCACATTTAATTTTTTGTATTGCCATACTGACTCATCTATTGATTCATCTTTAATTTATAGTCCACTAAAAGCCCCAGATCTTTTTCAGACAATCTTGTGCTTTTGAAGTTGATGTTTTTTTGACATATAAGACTATAAATTTCATCTTGTTATTTTGGACCCAATATTCTGTTCTAATGTGATTGTGTTTTGTTTGTTTCTTTTGGGGTTAGGGGGAGAGGGCAGCACAGGGAAATGGCATTCCCCCATCATAGTGTCATGGGAAGCTTTAATAAGCAAATCAATTTTACATTTAGTCATTGACTAAATTAAATCAAAGGGCATTAAAGTAGGATCTTCTTACAAACTAATATTGGACCAGTTTTTATTCAGCCATTCAATTAATTTGGATACACCTTATGGTCATCTGTCTTCTAACCCATAGCAGCTCGCTCTCTCTCTCTCTCTCTCTCTCTCTCTCTCTCTCTCTCTCTCTCTC
>JAJPUD010013694.1:0-14782 GCA_023553655.1 Myrmecobius fasciatus
CAAAGACCCCAGCTTTTGGGATAAATACTCACTATTCGGCAAAAACTGCTGGGAAAATTGGAAACTAGTGTGGAAGAAATTAGGGCTTGACCCATACCTAACACCACATACCAAGATAAGATCTAAATGGGTTCATGATCTAGATATAAAGAGGGACTTTGTAAGCAAGTTAGAGGAACGTAATACAGTTTATCTCTCAGACCTGTTGAGATGGAATAAATTTATGTCCAAAGAAGACCTGGAACTCCTGATTGAACACCAGATGGATAATTTTGATTATCTTAAGTTAAAAAGTTTCTGTACAAACAAAACAAATGCAGACAAGATTAGGAGGGAAGCATCAAATTGGAAAATCATCTTTACATTTAATGTTTCCGATAAAGGCCTCATTTCTAAAATTTATAGAGAATTGTCTCATATATAGAAGAATTCAAGCCACTCTTCAATAGATAAGTGGTCAAGGGATATGAACAGACAATTTTCAGATGATGAAATTAAAACCATCTCTAGTCATAAGAAAAGTTGCTCCAAATCCCTATTGATCAGAGAAATGCAAATTAAGACAACTCTGAGATACCACTACACACCTGTCAGATTGGCTAAAATGACAGGAAAAGAAAACGATGAATGTTGGAGGGGATGTGGGAAAACTGGGACACGAATACATTGTTGGTGGAATTGCGAATGGATCCAACCATTCTGGAGAGCAATTTGGAGCTATGCTCAAAAAGTTGTCAAACTGTGCATACCCTTTGACCCAGCAGTGTTTCTCCTGGGCCTATATCCCAAAGAGATCTTAGAGGAGGGAAAGGGACCCACATGTGCAAGAATGTTTGTGGCAGCCCTTTTTGTAGTGGCTAGAAACTGGAAACTGAGGGGATGCCCATCAATTGGAGAGTGGCTGAATAAATTATGGTATATGAATGTTATGGAATATTATTGCTCTGTAAGAAACGACCAGCAGGACAATTTCAGAGAGGCCTGGAGAGACTTGCATGAACTGATGCTGAGTGAAACGAGCAGAACCAGGAGATCATCATACACAGCAACAACAGTATTACATGATCATCAATTCTGATGGACATGGCTCTCTGCAACAAAGAATTGTCTCAAACCAGTTCCAATTGTTCACTGAAGAAAACCATATACACCCAGAGAGAGGGAAATGAAATATGGACCACAACGTAACATTTTCATGATCTCTATTGACATTTGCTTGCATTGTGTTGCCTTTCTCTGATTCTTCTTTTTTTCTTGTAGATAGGATTTTTCTTGCATAACTTCTCAAGCATTTCAACATTATTAACATGTAGTGGACTTCCTGCCATCTAGGGGAGTGGAGGGGACTGGGGGTAAAATTTGTAATGGAAAGCTTTGTAAAGATCAATGTTGGGGAACTACCCATACATATGTTTTTTTAATACAAATAAAAAGCTTTAATTAAAAAAAAATAAAATAAAATAACTGTCAATAATAAAAAAAATTGCCAAACTCTGCATACCCTTTGACCCAGCAGTGTTTCTACTGGGCTTATATCCCAAAGAGATCTTAAAGGAAGGAAAGGGACCCACATGTGCAGCCCTTTTTGTAGTGGCTAGAAACTGGAAACTGAATGGATGCCCATCAATTGGAGTATGGCTAAATAATTTATGTATATGGATATCATGGAATATTATTGTTCAGTATGAAACGACCAACAGGATGATTTCAGAGAGGTCTGGAGAGACCTACATGAACTAATGTTGAGTGAAATGAGCAGAACCAGGAGATCAATATACACGGCAACAAGAAGACTATATGATGATCAATTCTGAAGGGCATGGTTCTCTTCAAAAATGAGATGTTTCAAACCAGTTCCAATTGTTTAGTGATAAAGAAAGTCATGTACACCCAGAGAGAAGACTGTGGCATCTGAGTGTGGACCACAACATAACATTTTCACACTTTCTGTTGATGCTCGCTTGCATTTTGTTTTCCTTCTCAGTTATTTTTTTCTTGTAGATCCGATTTTTCTTGTACAGCAAGATAATTGTATGTATGTATATATGTATGTATACATATATTTGACTTTTCATATATTTTAACATAATTAACATGTATTAGACTACCTGTCATGTAGGGGAGGGGTGAGGGGAAGGAGGTAAAAATTTGTAACAGAAAGCTTTGCAAGGGTCAATGTTGAAAAATTACCAATGCATCTGTTTTGCAAATAAAAATCTTTAATAAAAATAAATAAATAATTTAAAAAGTAAATAGGCTTTTAATGAATGCCTTCCTTTTCAAAGACCTTTGAAAAATCCTGGAAAATGGGACAGAATATAGTTCTAGTTTTCAAAAATGGTGAAATTAGATTCTTAACACTATAAGCTGATGACCTGTTTTGATTCCTGAGGGAAAATTTTTAGGTTACTTTATGAGATGAGGGATTTGAGAGCATTTAGAAAAGAAAGTGGTAATCACAATAAGCCAATATGAATTTGTCAAAAATAAATTATGAAAGATAGCCTCATTTCCTTTGTTGATTAAATTCCTATAAACTGTTATATCAGCAGATTACAAATAAAGTTTAAGTGAAATCCAGGAAGGTATTTGAGAGTCTTTCAGAGATAAAACAGAAGAGGCAACCTAAGACTTAAGATCAATCTCAAGTCCATCTAGGCAAAAATATGTTCTCCTTGACATGTTTTAAAATTATAATTGCTATTGCTGTTGGGTCAGGAAGAGGGAAAAGAGATCCTATCGGCTTCCCTACTTCCCCTTCTTAGAAGTCTAAGGGAGAATTGGAGAGGGGAACTTAAGAGAGACAGAATTTTCTTCCCAAGAGTTCATTGCTCATGACATCTACTAGACAATTCCTTTTGACACATCTCTCCAGTTAGGGACCAATCAGGAGTTCCTGTGTCATTTCAGTAGAGAAATGTATGTCTTTCAATATTTTAGTCAATATGCTACATAGAATTAGCCCCACTATGTTAATGCTTGGGAATAATTCAATCTTGAGAATTTTATTTTTTAAAAAGGAAAAAAAAATACTTCAACTCTAAAAATAAATCCAACCCCAATAAGGCCAAAGACAGAAATAAAATTCTTAAATATACCAAAATGTTTATACCAGTACTTTTTGTATTGGAAAAGAATTGGAAATGAAGTATATATGCATTCATTAATGAATGATTGAACAAATTCAGGCAGATAAAGGTGATTGGTTATTGCAATGGAAGAAGTAATGAATATGAGCAATTTAGTGAAACCTGGAAAGACAACTATAAACAGATGAAGATTAAAGTAAGTAGACTCGGGAAATACATACATACAATGTATGCATACACATACATATAATTTCCTAGTAGATGTGTCAGCTGACTTTGCTTAGTTGTCATTGTTATCAGGGTAAGCTCTACCGATTGGAAGAGACAAAAAGATAAAGAGATAATGAGAGGGAAAGAGGGAAAGAAAGAGAAGTAGTAGGGAAGTGAACATCAAATGAACCTCATTCATATTTGAAATAGACAAAGATATGTGTGTCTGAACATATCCAATTTAGTGGGAAACAATAGGGCTGTGGGAAGCAGGTTTAAAACAAGGGAGGGAAAAGTGGTAAGCGAGATAAATTCCTTGACCCTAAATTAGTGGAAACGTTAAAAAAAAGAACTAGACTCTAAGGAGATGTTTTGGCACTTTAGACAATTGAAGTATATAGTATATGAATATAATTGAATGCTCTAAGAAACAGCAAAATGGACCATTTCAGAGAATCCTGGGACAGAGTAAAGTAAGGCTAACTAGGAGAAGGCAGTTTTTTTTTTCTTATAGATGAACCATGTGAAGAGGGAATAAAGTATACTTTTTAAATTCTTTTTAATAATAACTTTTATTATTCAAGCCATTCTCCAATCAATAAATGGTCAAAGGATATGAACAGACAATTTTCAGAGGATGAAATTAAGACTATTTATAGTCATATGAAAAGGTGCTCCAAATCACTATTGATCAGAGAAATGCAAATCAAGACAACCCTGAGATACCACTTCACACCTGTCAGATTGGCTAAAATGACAGGAAAAGTTAATGATGAATGTTGGAGGGGATGTGGGAGGGCTGGGACACTGATGCATTGTTGGTAGAGCTGTGAACGGATACAGCCATTCTGGAGAACAATTTGGAGCTATGCTCAAAAAGTTATCAAACTGTGCATACCCTTTGACCCAGCAGCATTTCTATTGGGCTTATATCCCAAAGAAATCATAAAGGAAGGAAAAGGCCCCACATGTGCAAGAATGTTTGTGGCAGCCCTTTTTGTAGTGGCTAGAAACTGGAAATTGAATAGATGCCCTTCAATTGGAGAATGGCTGAATAAATTATGGTATATGAATATTATGGAATATTATTGTTCTGTAAGAAATGACCAGCAAGATGATTTCAGAGAGGCCTGGAGAGACTTACATGAACTGATGCTGAGTGAAATGAGCAGAACCAGGAGATCATTATACATGGCAACAACAGTACCATATGACGATCAATTTTGATGGACATGGCTCTCTTCAACAATGAAATGTTTCAAACCACCTCCAATTGTTCACTGAAGAAAGCCATATACACCCAGAGAGAGGGATGTGAAATGTGGACCACAACATAACATTCTCATACTCCTTGATTGATGTTTGCTTACATTGTGTTTCCTTTATCTGATATATCGTTTGTGTAGACAAGATTTTTCTTGCACAACAATGACAAGTTTGGAAATATGTATACATATATTCGATTTGCCAATATTTTAACATAATTAACATGTAGTGGATATCCTGCCATCTAGGGGAGGGGTGGGGAGTTGGGGGAAAAATTTGTAACGGAAAGCTATGTAAGGGTTATTGTTGAAGAATTACCCACACATATGTTATGCAAATAAAATAAAAAAATAAAATTTAACAAAAAAAATAATAATAATAACTTTTATTTTTTCCAAATACATGCAAAGATAGTTTTTTAACATTCACCTTTACAAAACCTTGTGTTCCAAATTGTTCTCTCTCCCTTCTGCCTTCTCCCCTCCCTTAGACAGCAAGCAATCCAATAAAGGTTAAACATGTGCAATTCTTTCCATATTCATCATGGTGCACAAGAAAAATCAGATAAAAAGGGAAAAAATGAAAACAAAAGAAAGGGAAAAACAAGCAAACAAACAACTTTGATCCACCTTTAGTCTCCATAGTTCTTTCTTTGGATGCAGATGACTCTTTCCATCTTACGTTTGTTGGAGCTGCCTTGAATCACCTCACTGTTGAAAAGACCCAAGTTCATCACAGTTGATTATCACATAACCTTGTTGTTTCTATGTACAATCTTCTCTTCCTTCTACTCACTTCACTTAGCATCTAAGTCTTTCCAAGCTTTTCTGAAATTAGCCTGCTTATCACTTCTTACAGAACAATAATTTTATATTATACTCATATACCATAACTTATTCAGTCACTCCTCAATTAATGGGCATGCATTCAACTGCCAATTCCTTGTCACAACAAAAAAGGCTGCTACAAGTATTTTTTTCACATGTGGATCCTTTACCTTTTTTTAATGTTCTCTTTGGGATACAGACCCAGGAGACAAATTATTGAATCAAAGAGTATTCAGTTTTACAGCTTTTTGAGCATAATTCCAAATTGTTCTTCACAATGTTTGGGTCACTTCAACTCCACCAACAATGCCTTAATGTCCCAGTTTTCTCACATTCCCTCCATTTATCATGATCTTTTCCTGTCATCTTAGCCAATTTGAGAGATGTGAAATGGTATCTCAGAGCTGTCTTAATTTTCATTTCTCTAATCAATAGTAATATAGGGCATTTTTGCATATGATTAGAAATGACTTTAATTTCTTCATATGAAAATTTTCTGTTCATATCTTTTGGCAATTTATCAGTTGGTAATGACTTTTATTCTCATAAATTTGAGTTCATAAGTTCTCTATATATTTTAGAAATAATACTTTTAGGGGCAGCTAGGTGGCACAGTGGATAGAGCACCTGAGTTCAAATATGATCTCAAACATTTAATACTTCCTAGCTGGGCAAGTCACTTAACCCCAATTGCTTCAGGAAAAAAAAAGGAAATAAGTACTTTATCAGAAACATAAAATGTAAAAAAAAAATTTCCAAGCTTTCTTTATTCTTTTATATATAGCTTTCTTGGTTTTGTTTGTATGAAACCCTTTCCAATTTAATATAATCAAAATTCTCCATTTTGCATTTCATAATGTTCTCAGTTCCTCTTTGGCCATAAATTCTTCTCTGAAGATCTGAGAAGTAAACTGTCCTTTGTTCTCCTAATAAGCATAAAGACTCTTAAGTATAAAAGAAGAGATTGTTTTTAGAATTTGAACTCATATAGGGGTGTTTTGTTTGTTTTTCAAATGATTCAAAGACTAATGTGTGGATATTGATCTACTGACACTTCATTAAAAGGCATCAATCTTGAGAATTTTCCAAAGGTGAGTTTCATTTTACTTAGTTTCACGTACTATCAAAAAACTACAAACTTTCTGGATTTAAAAATAATTGTTATTAAGAATACTACATTTTCCACAGCCAGAAAAAATATTAATGCTCCTCTGAAACAACAACACCTGACCAGTTACATTTGCCTAAATGCTTTCTCAACTGCATCTACTAAAGCTCTTTCTGACATTTATCAGCTACAAATCTATGAAACAACCAGCAATGTGAGAAGAAAAAAAGATTGATTAGGATAATGTCATACTTAAGAACCCTATAAAATACATTAACTTTGCCTTCAGTGTCTCTCTGTCTCTTTCTAGATATAATCTATCCCTATTCAAAACTCTTAACTGTAGTTCAGTATTCTGTTGTATCTCCTAGCTCTTTATGCCTTCTAACTGTGGGGTTCCTTTCAAGTCTGTCCTTCACAGACAGTGTACAATGTTCTATATCTTTTTCTGACTCCTATACCATAATAAACCTATTCTATTCTCTTAGGGTCTTGCTAGGTGACTGGCTGGCTGAGATGATGAATCTAATTCATGTTGAGGCATTATTAGATTGTAATGGTTTAATATGCTACTATTCCAGGTAGTGATATTTACATTGTAAGAGAGCCCTTTAACATTTGCCCTTTAACTGGCAAAACAATTTAGCTCAAAGGAGTAAATCTAGGTACTATGAGATTGAATGAAGGTGGGAAGCTAGGAAAAGAAAGGAAATATTTTAGAGTAATCATTCTTCCAATTACATCATGTATATAATTACTCTTCCTCGTCTAGGCAATATTATCTATTCTCATATTACTTGTAGCCTACTATGGAGTAACACAAATATAAATCATTTTAATACATATAATTGCATAAAAAGTACATTAGAGAAAATAGTCCTATATCAGGTCTGAGGGGGAGGTGAATAAGAGGATATGAGAATACCTTACAGAGGAGATACTATTTGAGTTGTACTTCAAAGGATCAATTGTACTTGGAAGCAGCATGAGCAAAAGCAGACAGGTGGAAGAATGTAGTCAATAAATTAATAAGTATTTCTTTAACGCACATTATATTCATGCACTATGCTCAAGGTATATTTTGGAAATTGATAATCTAGGGTACATGGGAAGGGAGAAATATGAGAGAAGATAGGAAAGATAAAGTTACCTGTCTTAAAAGACAGGTAAAATAATTTTTACTAAGCAGGTAATAAGGAACCAATGAAATTTTTCAGTATGTTTATAATAATAATGATGATGTCTAGCATTTTTCTGGTACATTAGGGTTTACAAAAATCTTCAAAGGAAGAAAAAGAAATAAGAAAAAAGAAAAAAAAATAAGTTTTGATTGTGAGGGAAAGAAAAGAGAAAATGGAACCCTGCTAGCCATGGTATGTCTTCCCTCTCTAGATAACTGGACTAGCTGACTGTGATATCTTGGGAAATTCAAACTCTGGAGGGAATGCTTTGCTCCCACAAAAAAAATAAAAATAAAAATAAAGAGAAGAAAAATCCTCATATTGCATGAAAAGAACAGAGGCAGAATTGAAGACATCCACCTGTCAGAGCTGACAGAACAAAATTGATTTAGGATGCCTCTGGGCTTGAACAATCATCCATCCTGCCCTTGGGAGACACTCCCCTGATGATCCAAGTGTCCTGCACTGCATCAATAGGAAGTCTAGAAGCCAGCAATGTGACCATCTACCTGCTGCTGAAATATTATTCCATATTTTTTAAAAAGAAAGAAAAAAGGAAAATCCTGGTCAAATGTCCTTGACAGCTCTATGATTATAAAGGCATGAGGAAAACTGAATGTCCAAAATAGCTAGCTATGTAATAACATATATATAGCACTTTAAGCTTTACAAAGCACCTTATATATTATTTTCTTTCACCTTCCCAATAATCCTAGGAAATAGGTGCTATTATCATTCCTATTTTATAGATAAGGAAACTGGCTATATAGGAGGTTAATTTATTTGCCTAGGGTCACATAGTAAGTATCTGAAGCTTAATTTAACTCTTCTACCTCTTGGTCCAAAGCTCAGTCCACTATACCACCTAATTTACCATCAGATTAAGAATTACTGATCCTTTAAAAATGAGTCATCTTAAAAAAACCTCATATATATATATATATATATATATATATATATATATATATATAAACCATTGTACATTGGTACAACTTCATCTTTATGTGTTTTAATAGAAAACGTACTTTTCAGACATCAGAGGAAAGTTAAACTAACGTTCTTTTAAAACACTTATATTATTGATGGTAATATCATTTTTGTCCAGTTTACTTCCTTACAAGTTTCTTGTAGCAGAGCCTTTAAATTAAGACAGAATTATTTCAACTTTTATAGAGATGCATTTGTTTCTATAATATGTGATGCATTGTATCCTTCTCTTTGACCTTTAAAGAAAAGAACATCTGGCAGTCAAGTATGAAACTGTTCCATTACCACCAAGAGGAAATCCAATATACTACTGGATGATACTTTGTCATTCAGCTGCAAAGCTAACTGCAGTTCAATAATGCAGATTATATTTAGAGAACAGCTTGCTTTAAGACTGCATAGAATATCTGAATTCCTTGAACTTGAATGACTGTTAAAAATTAACCTTTTAATGTTTATGATGAGGTTAATGTCAATTTATGAAAGCTCTAAATATAAATCATAAGCAAACATCATGATGCTTAATGTATAAACACATAAAAAATTATGTGATCTCCCTAAAATAATATATAGAGAAAATGTTCCAGCCATAAATCAGATGAAAAGTCCTTAAGGGGCAGTGGAACAGCAGATGGCTAGTATTTTTACAGTGGCATTTCTTTTAATAAATCCATATCTATATTTGATGCTGAACTATCTAACAAGTGCCAAAGACTTTGGTGGTGAGAACTTTATCTAGTCTTTCAGATCTGCAAAGACAAATGCAAGGTTGGCCATGAGGAAGCAAAGTGCTTCTACACATTGGGCTTTTAGCTTTAGGGTTCTGGCCTCTCTTCAACTAGGTGTGAGGAAAGGTGGTATTCAAGATGGAAGAGATAGTGTGACTTGCCTGGCACAAGACACCTCATTTTTTTCACTCAGGTTACTTTGTTAGTATTCTAGGCTGGCTTTCCTGCCCATTTAATGATAATCAGTCCGCACTTGGTGTTAATGGTGATAGGAATGATAGGTTCCATCTCCACAGGGTTTGATTCCTCTGAATAACGACTGTAGGAATTTGTCTGGAACTAGAGCTGGTGGTCTGGGGAGCACTTGTATTAGCTTGGGTTCATGAACATTAACCCTGAGGTCAGAAAAACCTGGACAAAAAAAACTGTGACACATCACTAAACTTGGACAAATCTTGATAAATCACAACCTTTTAATCTCTTAGGCAACTCTTTAAGATTCTAACTTGCAGATCAGGTGTGCAAGGCAAGTTTCCCATGGGAACTTCTGACATTAACAATCACAGTTCTGGTACAAAAAAGTATGGCAATAAATTTTTAAATAGCCTGAAAAAAACTTGTAGAATGTTAACAAAACATTGCATTAATTACACTAAGGCAGCTATGGAAAAATGAACAGTTCCTTGTTTTAAAAAAAAGGATTCTCAAAATATTTAAGTAAATGGGTTCAAGCTTACGAAATACTTTTGGAATGAGCAGACCATGTTATGAAGCAAAGGAATAAATATATCATTGTATTGTGTAATATAACCGAAAAGTTATTTACCTCAGCATATAGTCTATGAAATGGCTGAGATCCAAGAGTTAATCAAAAGTCTCTCCATAGGTGACATCCACATGAAGTCAATCAGCAATATGTTGACTGAGAGGCATCCAACAAATGACTGAGTCATCTAGATCTGTTTATAGAATTGAAGGGATTTATGACAGTCGGGTCAGGTTAGAAATTACAGATGGATTGTTCTTATGGATTTTGAACTTTTTGATCAAAGCAGATTATGCATGAAAGCAGCAGAGACTTTGCCACACAGAATAGGCTCGAAAAAAAAAAATTAGCACTTACACAGTTTAGCAAGCCATGAATTAATGGCTAGAATTATACAACAGAAATTTACTTTCTTACATGGATTAACAAACATTTCATACTACAAAATATCCTTTGAGAAATCAAAAACTATATTGGAAAAATATTAACCAGACATCTATAATTCTTGTTGTCTTATTTGCTACTAGAGTTGCTTCAAAGATGCATTTAGAGAACTTATACAATATGAGACTACATCTCAATATTTTAATTCAATTATAATAGAGAAGTTATTTTATCTTTCTGAATAATAATCCATATGAAATTATGCTAAAAAACATAACACAAGTAAGTGATTTGTCCCAAGACTGTTTCTATTTGAATTCCATTAAAAAAGGTAACAATGAGCTAATAATAGATATTTCTATAGTTTAAAGTTTTAAAAGCACATACAAGCTGGTTTTGAACATAGTAGAACTGCCACTGACAGAAATATCAAAGCCACAACAAGGAGCATATTTGGGGAAAGGGGGAGATTAAGTTTAGTTTGGGAAATTTAAAAGTAGTGATGAGATATTTAGAGGGATATTTTAGTTAAGCTATAATGCACAGGTAATAAAAGATAGAGATTTAGTTCAGAAAAGAGATCAGTATTAGAGATTTGGAAAGAGTGATTGAAGATATAGGAAATAAGGAAGACTGACAAAGGACATTGTTCCCCCCCCCAAAAAAATAGGGTTATAGAAAAGATGAAGAACAAGTGTGAATGGAGTGTAGTATGAAAGTAATAGTCTTGTATTTGGAAAGGTAATACCTAAGTTTGAATTATTATACATTTGTGTACCTCTCACTAAGTTGACTTCTCTGAGGCTCAAATTTCCCCAACAGAAAAAATAGAAGTAATAGTACTTAACAATAACTACCTCATATAAATATTTGTATGGAAATTACCATATAAATAGGGTGAGAGGGCTTTGGGAAATGAGCAAATTAGGAGTATGAATGGTGGCAGCATGAGCTTCTGAGGGCCTCAGATTGGAGGAGGTCTCTTTACTAGCATTGAGGAAGGGCTCTGTTGCTTTAGCACACTATAAGTTACAATCAGAGTGGAGAGGGGGACACTCCTCACAGTTGAAGGGCAGAAAAGAGTACTTGTGGTCAGGTCCCTAAAAGTATCTCTGAAAACAGATGCACAAAACTCCTGAAACAGTGTCCCTTCCACCCTGGAAACAGAGTGCTACTTTTAACAAAGAGATAAAAGCCAAGTAATAGACTGCAAAAATGAACAAAGAACAGAAAATAATTCTGACTATAGAAAGTTACTGTGGGGATGAGGAAGATGAAAACTCATATTCAGAAGATGATAACAAAGTTAAAGCTCCTAAAAACTACAAGAAAAATTAGAATTTGTATCAGGCCATGGAAGAGCTCAGAAGAGATTTTGAAAACCAAGAAAGAAAAATAGAAGTAAAATTGTGAAGAGAATTGAGAGTGATGCAAAAGGAAATACTAAAGGCTGATGAGAAGAATGACTTAAAAAGCAAAACTGGCCAAATGGAAAAGGTGCAAAAGCTCACTGAGGAAAATAATTACTTAAAAATTAGAATTGAGCAAATGGAAGCTAATAACTTCATGAGAAATCTAAAACAATAAAACAAAACCAAAATAATAGGGGGAAAAGAAAACAACATGAAATATTTCTTTGGGAAAAAAAACAACTCACCTAGAAAATGGAACCAAGAGAAATAATTTAAGAATTATTGGACTATTTAAAAATCATGATAAAAAATAAAGCCTACACATCATTTTCCAAGAAATTATGAAGGGAAAATGCTCTAATAGTCCTGGAACCAGAGAACAAAATAGAAATTGAATGAATCCACCAATCACTTCTTGAAAGATTTCCCCAGATGAATGTTATAGCTAAAAGTTCCAATTTTCTTGTGATAAAGAGAACCATCTGCACCCAGAGAGAGAACTGTGGGAACTGAGTGTGAATCACAACATAATATTTTTATTCTTTTTGTTGGTGTTTGCTTGCATTTTGTTTTTTTTCTCATTTTCCTTTTTGATCTGATTTTTCTTGTGCAGCATGATAATTGTGAACACAGGTATAGAAAAATTGCACATGTTTAAGATATATTGAATTACTTGCCATCTAGAGGAGGAGGTGAGGGAAAGAGAGGGAAAAAACTTGGAACACAAGGGTTTGCAAGAGTGAATGTTGAAAATTACTCCTGTATATGGTTTAGTTAAGCTTTAGTTTAAAAAAATTCAACATTAAAAAAAAAGAATATTATAGCCAAACTCTGGAACTCCCATGTCAAGGGGAAAATATTACAAGCATCCAGAAGGAAACAATTCAAGTATAGAGGAGTCAGGATAACACAAGATTTAGCAGCTTCTACATCAAAGGATTGGAGCGCTTGGAGTATGATATTCTGAAGAGCAATATGGCTAGGATTAAAACCAAGAATCAACTACCCAGCAAAACTGAGTATAATCCTTCAGCAGAAAATGTGGGCATTCAATAAAATAGAAGACTTTCAAACATTCATGATGAAAAAACCAGAGCTGAATAGAAAATTTGAAAGCCAAATACAGGACTCAGGAGAAGCATAAGGAGGTAAGGGATACCATAAGGGACTTAATCCTTATCTGTTTACATTTCTGCTTGGGAGGATGATACTTGTAACTCATAAGAACTTTCTCTTTATTATGGCGGTAAGAAGGATGATAGTTGTACAGAGCACAGATATGAGTTGAATATAAAAGGATAATATCTAAAAAATAAAATTAAGGGGTAAGAGAAATGAACTGGGAGAATGGGAAGGGGAGAGATAGAATGGTGTACATTATCTGCCACAAAAGAGGCAAGAAAATGCTTTTACAATGGAGGGGAAGACTGACGGGGAGAGGGAGTAAGTGAACTTTATTCTCATCAGAATTGGCTCAAAGAAATATATACATTCAATATGGATACAGAAATCTACTTTACCCTTCGGGAAAGTAGAAGGGAAAGAGAATATGGGAATAGAGGAAGGTGATAGAAGAGAAGGCATTTTGGAGAAGGGAGTGGTCAGTAACAAAACACTTTTGAGAAGGGTTGGGATGAAAAGAGAAAGAGAATAGAATAAATAGGAGAAATACAGTGAACAATAGTAATTGGGGAAAGAATCTTGAAGCAAGTTTCTCTAATAAAGGCCTCATTTCTCAAATGTGTACAAAGTGAGTCAAATTTATAAAAAAAATAAGAGCATATCCTTTGATTTAACAATACCACCAATAGACATGAATCCCAAATGAGATTTTTTAAAAAGGAAATCAAGGCAAAGATTGGAAATTGAGGAGATATTCATAATTGTGGTATATGATTATGATGGAATATATATTGTGATAAGCAAGATGCGTTCAGAAGAAAAGCTAGAAAGTCCTCCATGAACTCAATTAAAGTGAAAGGTACTATATACATAGTAATTACAATGGTGTGGGATGATCACCTGTGAATGACATAGCTATTCTCAGCAATACAATGATCCAGGACTACTCTGAAGGACTTATGATGAAAAATGCTATACATACTCAAAGAAATAATTTATTGTGACTGAATATATGCTGAAGCATATTCTTTTTAAAATTTATTTTTCTGGAAATGTTTTGCATAACCTCACACCTGCCCTCTTAATGGAGGGGGAAGGGGCTTTGAGAGGAAGGGAGGCAATCTAGAATTTAAAGTTCTAAAACTAATGTAAAAAATGTTTTACATGTAACAAGAAAATAAAGATATTAAATTTTAAAAATGTTTAAGTTAAACATTATTAAAGTCATTATGTAATTGTTCTCCTCCTTACCTTACTCTGCATCAGTTCCTAAAAGCCCTCCAATATTTCTCTGAATTTCTCATAATCACTATTTTTTATGAAACTATAATACTGCATCGATATATTCAGCTATTTCTCAATTAGGAGCAGTCATCTTATTTCCACAAATATGGTACCACAAAGAGTTATATTTTGTTGCACATAGAAACTTTCATTTTTGTCCTTGAATTTGCTGTTATAGGATTGCAAGGTCAGATAATTAGCAGATTAGTGAATTTTCTCACAAAATTCCTAACTTATTTTCGTAGTTTCTCCTATTTTAAAAATTATTTTAAAATTAGCTTTGACGGGGGGGGCGGAGCCAAGATGGCGGAGTGAAAAGGTGACTTTCTGCCTCTCCTCCGATCTTCTCTCAAATCAACAATAAAATAAGCCTCTGAACTGATCTTCAAGTCAACGAACTCAGAAATATTTGGGCACG
>JAJPUD010013694.1:19782-43329 GCA_023553655.1 Myrmecobius fasciatus
AATCAAACTCCCAAGAAATTATTTTACAGATCTAGAAAAAATAGTAGCAAAGTTCATTTGGAAGAACAAAAGGTCAAGGATTTCAAGGGGATTAATGAAAAAAAAGGCAGATGAAGGTGGCCTTGCTGTACCAGATCTAAAACTATATTATAAAGCAGCGGTCATCAAAACCGTTTGGTACTGGATAAGAAATAGAGCAGTGGATCAGTGGCACAGGATAGGTTATCAGGACAACCTAGGCATTAACCTTAACAATCTAGTGTTCGATAAACCCAAAGAACACAGCTCTTGGGATAAATACTCTCTACTTGGCAAAAACTGCTGGGAAAATTGGAAACTAGTGTGGAAGAAATTAGGGCTTGACCCATACCTAACACCACATACCAAGATAAGATCTAAATGGGTTCATGATCTAGATATAAAGAGGGACTCTGTAAGCAAGTTAGAGGAACGTAATATAGTTTATCTCTCAGACCTGTGGAGGTGGAACAAATTTATGTCCAAAGAAGACTTGGAACTCCTAATTGAACACCAGATGGATAATTTTGACTATATTAAGTTAAAAAGTTTCTGTACAAACAAAACAAATGCAGACAAGATTAGGAGGGAAGCATCTAATTGGGAAAACATCTTTACATTCAATGGTTCTGATAAAGGCCTCATTTCTAAAATATATAGAGAATTGTCTCATATATATAAGAATTCAAGCCACTCTTCAATAGATAAATGGTCAAGGGATATGAACAGACAATTTTCAGATGATGAAATTAAAACCATCTCTAGTCATATGAAAAGTTGCTCCAAATCACTATTGATCAGAGAAATGCAAATTAAGACAACTCTGAGATACCACTACACACCTGTCAGATTGGCTAAAATGACAGGAAAAGATAACGATGAATGTTGGAGGGGATGTGGGAGGGCTGGGACACTAATACATTGTTGGTGGAACTGTGAACGGATCCAACCATTCTGGAGAGCAATTTGGAGCTATGCTCAAAAAGTTGTCAAACTGTGCATACCCTTTGACCCAGCAGTGTTTCTACTGGGCCTATATCCCAAAGAGATCTTAGAGGAGGGAAAGGGACCCACATGTGCAAAAATGTTTGTGGCAGCCCTTTTTGTAGTGGCTAGAAACTGGAAACTGAAGGGATGCCCATCAATTGGAGAGTGGCTGAATAAATTATGGTATATGAATGTTATGGAATATTATTGTTCTGTAAGAAACGACCAGCAGGACGATTTCAGAGAGGCCTGGAGAGACTTGCATGAACTGATGCTGAGTGAAACGAGCAGAACCAGGAGATCATCATGCACAGCAACAACAGTATTACATGATGATCAATTCTGATGGACATGGCTCTCTGCAATAAAGAATTGTCTCAAACCAGTTCCAGTTATTCACTGAAGAAAACCATATACACCCAGAAAGAGGGACATGAAATATGGGCCACAACGTAACATTTTCATGATCTCTATTGACATTTGCTTGCATTGTGTTGCCTTTCTCTGATTCTTTTTTTTTCTTGTAGATAGGATTTTTCTTGCATAACTTCTCAAGCATTTCAACATTATTAACATGTAGTGGACTTCCTGCCATCTGGGGGAGGGGAGGGGACTGGGGGTAAAATTTGTATTGGAAAGCTTTGTAAAGATCAAGGTTGGGGAACTACCCATACATATGTTATACAAATAAAAAGCTTAAAAAAAATTAGCTTTGACAATTTGATGAATGTGAGACGATAGAGTTGTTTTAATTTGTATTACTCTTATTGTTAGTTATCGGTTCTTTGCACAAATCATCTATATTTTTAAATTTTTTGCTTATTGTTCAAAGGTATTAGGAAAAGGCTGTTTTGTATATTTCAAATATATCATTTCCTTATTTTCCTATCAATTTTTTTCAGAGACATTTTGTTATTGCTAAGTCATTCAATAATGCCCAATTCCTTGTGACCCAGTGGGCTATTTTTTCCTATTGGATTTTTCTTGGCAATAATACTCAAGTGATTTGCCATTTTCTTCTTTCTTTCTTCTTTTTCTTTCTTCTTTTTTCTTCTTCTTTCTTTTTTTTCTTTCTTTTTCTTCTTTTTTCTTCCCCCCCCCCTCCTCTCCTTCCCCCCTCTCTCTCTCCCCCCCTCTCTCTTTCTCTCTCAAGAGCTCTCTATTATAACCTATCTTAGCTAATCCTGCATAGCATAGTTCATAGTTTTATTGGGTTATTTAATCTTTTCTTCTCTGACAAGACAGTGATCCAGGAGAGGTTTTTTAAGGCAAACGAGGGTTGAGTGATTTGCCCAGGTTCATACAGTTCATAAGTGGGGAAGGGGGAGGGGGCTGGATTTGAACTCAGATCTTCCTGTCCCTAGAACCAGCACTTTATCCACTTTAGCACTTAGCTGCCTCTCAGAAACATTAAATACAATTTTTCTCATCTGACAGTTTCTCTCCTTATTCTAGTTTTCTTCATGTAAGAAGGAAAAAAAGTTTTCAATTTGTATGATGTATAAAGATGGTCAGAAAATATCCACTTAGTAGTTCTACACTGGGCTAGTTATGGTTAACATTGATCAATAAAAAACCCAGTAGCCCAGATTGATAGTGCCAGAATGAAGGTACAACTGGAAAGGAGACTTTTGGAATAGTCATTTCGAGGAAAGAGGCAGAGGAGAAGGAATATCTACAAACTATGTCTCGTGACATATATAGCTCAATGAAGTACTGCCAATATGTTGCAATGTATCCATAGGCCTTTAAAAAGTACTACTTGTAAAATGTTTTAAATTTGAGAGACTGTATAAACAACACTTCTGTAGTAATTTTCATGTTTACAAAGTATCTTGCACATGTATTCTCTTTTATCCTCAGTGCAACCCTTTGAGAAAGGAATAGTAAGTATTCTCCTCATTTTATAAATGAGACAACTGAGGTCCAAAGTGATTAGGGCAGATTTTGCCCTTTAAATTGTCTTTTAACTGTAGAATGACTGCTTGCTTTCTTTAGAAGTAGAGAACTCAGCATTTTTGCTGAAGAAATTTGGAAGAAACAAGTGCTGGGAGGAAGCTCAAGCAGAACAACCCACGGAAGTCAGTGAACGTAAGGAACAAGCTGCTGGGGAGATGATTGAGGCAAAGAATACAACAAATGGGTCTGATAGACACCTACAGAAGATCTATTTCTAGAGATGCAGGGGCCTGAGGAAAAACAGGAAGCCAACTTTGGGATGCACCAAAAAGAAAAAAAAAAAGGCAGACATGTTTGTCTGGACAGCCATTTCCTGTTCCTGAAAATCCTTCCTTAGGCTTGCAAACAGAATTTTCCTCTGGCTTCTGTCACCAGTGATTTCTCAGTTACTGGTTGTTTCATTAACAGTCTTTCACAGGCAAATATGTCTGAGCTGTCCGACTTTGCTTCCTCTAAATGAGCATATTAAGAGAGTGGATTGGATTGATTAGCTAGTTATCTCCATGTTCAGTTCCTTGGCTGGGATCAAGGTGTTATGGGCACATCACAGTTCCTGTCTAGAGCAGTATGTGACCTCTTTAAAAGGGATTTCTCATTTTTTGTTTTTGTTGTTATTGTTATTGTTGTTGTTATTGGTTTTTTGGGGGGGTTTTTTGCATTTTCTTTTAGTTACCTACCACATTTTTCTGGTAGATCTCAAGACTCTAAGCATTGCCCTTTGAATCAAAAGATGGCTTTGTGTCTTTACTTTGCTACTTATAAATTATATGACTTCAGAAAAATAAATTAACCTCCTTCTGTCTTAAGCCTTCTCATTTGTAAAAACCAAAGCATTGGGTTGGATGTATACTAACATCACTTGCAACTCTCTCTCTGCATAATTCTATCTGTGGTGGTGAGGGGAAAGGGGCACTGTAGTATAATAGGATGGGCTTTATAGGAGTTATTTCCCAAATGACAAAATGGTAAAATATATATATATATATATGTATATATATATATATAAACAGATAATTCTCAATGGAAGAAATCCAAGTTATCAATAGTTATATTAAAAATGCTTCGAGTCACTAATAATTAGAGAAGTGCAAATTAAAGCAATTCTGAGGTTCCACCTCATATCCATCATGTTGTCAACTTGCTATAACAACTCGTTGCCTACTAGGCTTATACCCAAGAAAAATGAAAAGAAGGAAGAAAAGAAGGAAGGAAGGAAAGAAGGAAGAAAGGAAAGAAAGAAAGGAAGGAAGGAAGGAAGGAAGGAAGGAAGGAAGGAAGGAAGGAAGGAAGGAAGGAAGGAAGGAAGGAAGGAAGGAAGGAAGGAAGGAAGAGAGAAAAGAAAGCATTTATTAAGAACTTATTATATGCCAGAGACCATGCTAAGTGCTTTATAAATATCTCATTTGACCTTCAAAGACACATGGAGGGTAAGTGTTAGCAATCAATCCATAAATAAAAAATTTATTAAGTACCTACCACTTAGTACACTAAGCAAGAGGGATATAAAAAGAATCAAAATATAGACCCTACCCTTAAGTAGCTTATATTTAATGAGAAAGACGTCATGCAAACAAACACATGCAACACAAATTATTGTGGTGGTGGGGTCATTTTTATTCTGTCATTTCCATCATGTTTGACTTTTTGTGACTCCATTTGGGGTTTCCTTGACAATGATACTGGAGATTTGTCATTTCCTTTTCTAACTCATTTGGCAGATTAATAATTAAGATAAACTGGGTTAAGTGACTTGCCCAGGGTCATACAGCAAGTAAGTACTTAAGGCCAGCTTTGAAATCAGGAAAATGAATCTTCCAGACTCCAAATCTGGCATTCTATCCTCTATATTACAAAGCTGCTCAAGCAAATTATATAAAAAATAAATTTAAATGGTTAACAGAAGGAAGACAGTGGAATTAAGATTAATAAGGAAAGATTTCCTGTAGCAGGTAGGATGTTAGCTGGAACTTAAAGAAAGCCAGGGAGATCTGTAGTCAGAATAGCAGAGAAAGAATATTCCGATCATGGAGGATACCAGAGAAAATGCCTTGAGCTAAGATGGAATTTATTGTTTGTGGAATAGCCAGGTTGCCAATATCATTGGTTGTAAGAATATATATTAGAGGATAAGGTGTAAGAAAAGAAGTTGGTTAAGACGTACTTTGAGTGGCAGATTATTTTGTTTTTGTTTCTCCATGCAATAGGAAACCATCATTCTTTATTGAGTAAGGTAGTGAATGATCATGTCTGCATTTAAGAAAAATACTTTAGGATCTGAATTGGGTGTGACTTGGAGCAGGGAGAGATTTGAGGCAGGCAGATATACCAGGAGACTATTGCAATAATCCAGGCATGGGATGGAAAGGGCCTGTACCAGCATTGTGGCAATATCAGAGGAGAGAAGAAGGCATATTCGGGAGATGTAGCAAAGATTAAATTCACAGTTTTTGGCAATAGATTGAATATTATGGGTGAGAGATAGTAAAAAATTCAGGATGGTTATTAGGATGTGAACCTGAAAGGCTGAAAGTATGGTGTCCTCTGCATTAATTTCTGCAGGAATAAGGAAAGTGGTAAGAGAGAGATATTGGGGAAGATAATGAACTCTGTTATAAACCTACTGAGTTGAAACTGTCTTCTACAGTTAGTGTGCTAACTGGACATCCAATTAGAGATGTCCAAAAGATAGTTGGAGATGCAAGATTAGAGGTCAGCAGAGAGAATGGGGTAGGATAGAGAGATTTGAAAATCATTAGCACAGACATGGTAATTAAATGTATAGGAGTTGAGATTATCAAGTGAAGTAGTATAGAGGGAAAAGAGATTTTACAAGTAAGGAATTTGAGGGAAATAGAAATTATGTGTATAAATGGAGAGAAGTAGAAAGGATATAATAGTTATGAAGATAGATTCAATAAGTCCTTGTATCTGTTTGGGGGAGGGATATAAGGAAAATAGAAGTCAGAGATAGCTCCAAAATTTGAAACCTCCATGCCCAGAAAGACTGTGGTACTCTTAATTAAAAAGAATAAGAAGGGAGGATTGACAGAGGAATGGCTTTGGAGGGAAATATGAGTTCTGTTTTGGAAATCTTGAGTTTGAGGAATTTATGGGATAGCTAAGTGAGACATTTCCAGCAGACAATTATTAATAAAGGATTCAAATCCCAACTCTCCCAGTAGCATTTTGAGTAGGTTTCTCAACTTCTTTGAACTTTAAATTTCTTACTCTCTAAAACTGGAATTGAACTAAACAGCCCCTCAGATCTCGATCTCATATGGCTCCAACATTCCTCGAGTGGATCATCTCCATGCCAACTGCTACCATTATGCCCCTTTCAGTATTCTGCCAGAATTCTCAGTAGGGATGAAATAGGGGATTGGCTCTGGAACTCCATCTCATTTCTATTCAGAAACTCTCCTATCAGAAATCCCACTCTTAATGCCACCCTTCAACTCACCTCAACAGCAAACCTCAAAGCATTGAGGAAATTAAAGTATAACTATATCTTTCCAAAATGTATTGGAGACTTATTTTTATGCATTTATGTTATTCTCAATCATGATTGGTTGTCTCAAGTTAATTGTTTAGTCCCTTCCCCCATGCCCTTTTGCATTCTTCATCTATAGAATCATATTTGAATGAAACTATAGCTGTTATACATATATTTAGCCTATATGGGGGTGTACGTAGATAGAGATATTAATAGATTGCAATATGTACACCACATAAATCTTACCACTGTGCAATATAATCACCTTTAGATTTTTGTAGCTCATCCCTATATTTTTACCTTGCCTACTTTAGCTGCCTAGTTTTCTCAGAATGAATGGGAACCTGAAATATAAAAAGACCATTGTTTCACTTTTCAGGTCAACAGATTATAAGTTCCTCCCAAATACAAAGGTATCACAGATGAAATGGTTTTCAGAAATATGACTGTGGGTCATATGAGGAGATCAAGGTCAACAAAAAGAGAGTAACTCATGGTAACACATATGTATATACAAAGAAATATATACATACACATATACATGCATACACACTCTTTGCCTCTTTCCTTGCAAGTGTCTCTGGAATGGTAGAGATATTGAAACATAGAAGCAGCAAGCAGCAGGTGAGATTCAAGATGATGGTCTTAAAAAATTGTCTCTTCCTGCTTTGTTATCTTGTATAGAAGAAATCTCTAGATATGCATATTGAGAAGTACTGTGTTAAAATTCTATGAATCTAGAAACAGACTAGCTCTATCGGGCAAGTTCTTAAAGATTTTGTGCCTTAATTCTTTCATATGTAAAATGGAGACACTGAATTAGAAATTTAAAGTCTTTTCCAGAATTGATAAAAGCTGTGACCCATTTCTTATACTTGTCCTATGCTTTCTTGGTATTTCATCAGATTTTTGCGTTTTTTTTTTCAGACATTGAGTGACTATATCTCATTTTTCTGAACATAATTCTGGATTAATAATGATTCTTCTGTCTAGTTTAAGGATACTTCTTATAGATTTGTGTGCTGATTTTGGAGGTTTGTGTTTCCTTTCCTTTGAAATCTTTGGTATTTTGAGGACATTTTCCTTACATGCCTCCCAACCCTTCCTTTCTTGACAGATTATACCACTGAAGCTGGGTTCTTACCCTATTAAAGAACTTTGTGCTCACCAGCCTGACCCCTAAATAACTGGGGGCAGGCAGAAGTAGATGGCCACAGCTGGATTTTTAGTCCCTTTTTTTTTCAGCTTGATTTAGTCACTCATGCTGGTCCCTGCCCTAGTTTCTCCCTTGGCTCTTCTATCCTTCTCAGACCAGACTGAATCAATACTTGTGGGGTTTTTACAGAGTGAGGGAGAATGAAGCTTCTGAAGTCTTGAGGGTCTCTAAACTAAGGGATAGCCCAGGCAGAATGTAGCATATTCCTTTGAAGTATGAAAAAAACAGAGGAGCAGAATATTCAACTTATAAATATCAACATGAGAGGTAAAAATGTAGAAATGCCAGCAAAACAATTAGCAATGAAATAAATTACCCCATGTTTATAGGGGTATTAACAGAAATTAAAAAAAATTACTTACAGAGTAAAAAAAATAGGTAATATCAAGAAATCGGAGGGGAGATATTTGGAGCACACAAAGAGATAAAGAAGATTTTTAAAATATAGAAGTGAACAGAAGCATCCTGGATTTCTATAATCATTGTGAGTGATATAAGAAATTTTGTGATGCAAAATTTCAGTTTATATAAATGGAGAAGTAAAAAAGTGATATGAAAGAGAGGAGGGAATATATACCCTTGTAGTCAATCAATAAGCATTCATTAAGTGATAATTATCTACCAGGGTCTATGCTAACTACAGGGAATAAAAAGAAAGGAAAAAGAGAGCCAGAAAGACAGAGACAGACAGACAGATAGAAACAGACAGACAGACTGAAACAGAGACAGGCAGAAAGAGACAGATAGAGATAGGGACAGAGACAAAGACAAAGACAGAGAAAGATGTTTACTCATAATCCCTTAGAAAAAGATATATACTTGGGACACTCAGATAGTACAATGAAAATAGAACAGTAACCCTGAAGTCAGGAGGACTTAAATCCAAATGCAGTCTCAGATACTTAACACTATTTGTGTTAGTGTTACTGTGTAACTGTGTCACTGCAACCCTGGGAAAGTCACTTAAGCCCAATTACTTCTCAAAAAAGAAAGAAAGAAAGAAAGAAAACAACAGAAAAAAAGGTGTGTACTTCAGATGAATGAGAGGAACAGCAGAATGGATAGAATGAAACTAAGATAATCATAAGAAGGATCTCAAACTAAGAGAAAATAAATATTTCACTGTCTATTTCCATTAGAGAAGAAATACATGTCTCTAATGAGAGATGGATACTTCATTATAAGTTTAATACAGGCGAGTTGGTACATTGGGAGATGAAATTACTGGAGAGAGAGAATGCACTAAATATCTGGGAGTTTACCAATCAAGGGCATAGAAATATAACTACAAAATAAATTTCATAGAAATAAAAGAAAACAAATCATTGGACTTTCAGTGTTCATGACTAGGTTATGTCAATATAATCAAAATGATAATACTGTGTGAATTTTTGATTTAGTGTCATATTACTTGGACTATTAGAGAGATACCTTATAGAACCATAAAAAACAGCATAAAAAAGATAAAATGGTAAAAAGAAAATACAGTCAATATTTGGTGGGATGTGGAAAGGTGAGTATACCAATGCATTAATGGTAAAACTATTCATTTGGTACAAATCTTGCATAAAATAGTTTGGAATTGTTAAAAAAATTACTAAATTTTTACTTAAATTACTAAATTACCAATACCCATGCAATAAAATTGTAGTTACAAAAAGTGATTGCATAATATGGCATTATTATTCCATTTTGGTTATAATATTTTTTATTAATCTTTTTACTCCAACCCTTTGACTCAATAATCTGAATACTAGACATCCACTCTAATGATTTCAATTGCAGAGAGAATGTTCCCATATGTACTAAAATATTTATGGCAATACTCTTATTAATAGAAAATTTATAGAAATAAATTCTGTATTAAATGATTGAAAATTGCTCAATAAATCATCATACATAACTGTAATAGGATATTATTTTACCTTTAAGGAAAAAATAAGGTGAAGCATTTAGAGAAATATAGATTATTTTTTATTAGAGTACAAAGAATCAAGAAAGGAGAATTCAAAAGGAATAATATACATAAGTATTATAATTAATTAATAAATTATACATTTATATATCAATAGATATATCTAAATCAACATTAAAGGCAACACAATTAAGATAAAATATAATAACTAAGATTTATTCCCAATGACTATCAAAACACTTTTCTGTTACAGTTTAACAAAGATAATGATTGATATTTACATATAACTTTAAAGTTTATGAAGTAACTGACTCAAAATTATTTTCATTTGTACCTTTCCATAAACTTTTGAAGTAGTTATTGCAAATATTATGATTCAATATATAGAAGAAGACATTGAAGTTCAAGGAGGTTAGCTTACCTCTCACTGAAAGGTTAACTGTTTTCTTAGCAAAGTCAAAGGCAGGATTAAAGTTCAGGCCTTCTTAATTCTAAGTCTATCCTTTTATTTACAATACTACAGTACCTCTCTGGTAAAGTATAAAAGTAAAATGTTATGTATCCTGTCATTCACAAGCATTATATGAGATTTTGCTTAACTGTTTTCCTTTTTTTATGGGAAGAAACTATGGAAGAGGGTTATTATTAGGAAGTAATTGTGTCAAAACTAAAATCTGTTAATATTTTATTATCATTATATATTTATCATATATATATATATATATATATTATATATTATTATTATATATTTAGTTAGTGTTTTGGTTGTATTTTTACCCCAAAAGACAAAAGCATAGTCCTATAAGGGCATGCTGGAGCCAGCTCAAACCAGCTAAAGAAATCTTATTATGAAACATTCATTGTGAGAATGTTCACCTCCAAAATTGGTAAATGCTACAAAAATAATTGGATTTATTATTTGGTTGGTTTTCCAGATTTAAGAAAGTGATTAATAAAATGTTGAGAGATTAAACTTACAAATATTTCCTATGTTTATTTTCCCCCCAGTCAGTTGTTAAACATTTTTAGCACATTCCATACTGTAGCAGATACAAGGATCAGTGGCATAGTATCTTACCTCAAAAAAACATACAGTTTAGTAGGTGAGATAAAACATATATTGAGAAATAAAAAGAAGTATTTATTAAACATTTACTATGCTCTGAGAATTGGGGATACAGAGTTTACTTTTTAGTAGGCAATGGCTTTTAACCTTTCATGTAGTATGGACTCCTGTGACAATCTGATAAAACCCATGAACTCCTTTTCAGAATAATGTTTTCATATGTTTAAGGTACAGTATTATAAAATAATCCAATTCTATTTAAATAATGATCAAAATGCTTTAAAAAAACAAAATAAAACAACTTAATTTAGAACCAGGAGAAAGCACCCCCCTCCATTTTCATTCTTCTTATCCCTTGCTCTCTGTCCCACCATCATGTATTCCGTGACTCAGTGAAATTGGCCTCCTTGCTGTTTGTAGAACAAAAAAACTTCATCTTCTGACTCTTAAACACTTTTACTGATTGTCCTTTATTCTTGGAAGTTCTCTCTATATATATCTACCTCCTGTCTTCATTTAATCCTCAATTTAAAATTTCATCTTCTTCCAGAATCCTTTCCCAATACCTCTTAATTGTAATTATTTATCTCTATGGATCATCTCCAATATATCTTGTATATATCTTGTTTCTACATGGTAATTTACATTTTTTTCTCCATTTAGACTTTGAGATCCTTGAGAACAGGGACTTTTTGCCTTCTTTTTTTATCCTCAGCGATTAGCACAGTGTCTTGCACTTAATGTTTATCAACAGATTGGAATTCAAAGCAGAAACTGGCTGTCTCTTTAGCTGCACTCTCCTGTGATATAGATACACTATTATCATCATTGATCTCATATAATTTGATGACTATTGGTCTTGATATATCTATTGATGTATCTATTGATATATTTGATATACCTATCAATGTACAATATAAATTTATAATATACCATTTAATTATAATACTTAGATATATTTTATATATTGTTATTGTTTTCTTTTTTCTGGTTATACATGTACATTAATTTTTAATACACATTTCTTTATGGATCATATTGGGAGAGAAAAATCAGAACAAAATGGAAAAACCATGAGAAAAAAAAAACAAGAAAAAAAAGCAATCATAGCATGTGTTGATTTACATTCAGTCTCTATAGTTTTCTCTCTGGATGCAGATGGTGTTTTCCACCCAAAGTTTACTGGGATTGCCTTGGACCACTGAACCACTAAGAAGAACCAAATTTTTCATATTTGATCATTACAAAATCTTGCTGTTTACTGTGTACTATGTTTTCCTGGTTCTGCTTGCTTCACTCAGCATCAATTCATGCAGCACTGCTGGATCAAAGGGAATATAAAGTTTGATAGCCCAAAGGGCATAGTTCCAAATTGCTCTCCAGAATGATTGGATCATTTCACATCTCCACCAATAATGTATTAGTGTCCCAGTTTTACCACATCCTCTCCGACACTTATTATCTTTTCCTGTCATCTTAGCCAATGTGAGAGGTGTGAAATGATCAGGTATATTCTTCTTTTTAGACTTTGCTTTTTTCATTCTTCATAGTTCATAAAGCCATACTATATTTCTCTGAGTTCCTTCCAAGAGATGTACCTCTGTTCACTGTGCCATCCCATGATGGACTTTCTTCTCACTCAAAATGGATTTCAGGTGATCCAGAGTAACATATCTGTGACCACTGCCTGAAGTCTCAGTAGAAATAAGCTTTCTTTGCCACAGACCTCTTCCTTTTCATTTTATTTCTTTTCCTTATTCTCACCTTTGATAGCAATTGGATGTATCTAATTTATCTTCCATCAATGTCAGGGCTGACTTTCAAGCTTGTGATCCCCATTGCACATTATCTCTCACTGGTATCAATCAAATTATTTTCCTGTCAATGCACAGAATTCAGTACCAAAGGCAAACTTCTCAGAGTCTATCAACAGACATATGGATAGGAACTGTTTGATTCCTGTTTAGGACATGATGTTGTTGTTGTTTGGTATTTGTCTTTCATTTTCAAAGAAAAATTATATCAAAGGGTGAAATCATAACTCATAAATGAACTGGATTTAAGTGAGACATAATTGTCAGCCTTACTCTCTCTTCCAGTGGCAAAACAAAAGTCAGGCCTGACTTTCAAGCTTGTGATCCCCATTGCATATTGTCTCTCACTGGTATCAATCTATCAGCATTCCTTGCTTCAGCTTTCATTGCTCCTTTGACTTTCAGTGTCAACAGGGATCTGGTCACATGCAACAGCACTAGATTACTAGGATTTCAGAGCTTCTTCCCTTCATGCTAATAAATAATGATTAATTAGTTGTAGGTTTCCTTAGTGGTCACTGCTCTACCAAGACTCTCTAGTTTTTGCAAGCATTATGTTACTGAGCCATTGAGTTTCAGACAATTTGAGATTGAATTCTGGTTTCCTAGAATTCTTCATTAGCTTCCTTCACTTTTCAGTATCAATCCCAAGTCATTACTTCAGTCTTCTGTATCATGTCACATGGGGATGTATGAGATGCTCAAGAAGGTAGCATTTTTGGTGTGTGGGTTTGCCAAACCTTTCTCACCTGTGGTAATCATCTAGCATTCCACTCTCCCCTGGGCTCTAAGAAGCTGTAACATGCTCAGTTCCCACTCCCAAGTAATACCAGCTTGGCAGCCAGGGTAAATCAGATTGAAGGTACTCCATATGCCTCAAACCTATCAGTGAATTAGGGAGATGTCTATCCAAAGCATGTGAAGACCTCAAACCATATGGGTGGATGAGAACAATTTATTCTAACAGCCATGATGGCACCTAAAGCATATAGTGTAGAGCACTTAGAGCTTGGTCAGATATTGCTATTTTCTTCTCCAGATCATTTTACAGGTGAAGAAACTGAGGTAGAGTTAAGTGACTGGTCCAGGGTCACACAGCTAATAAATGCTTGAGGCCAGATTTGAACTCAAGATGTCTTTGTGATGCCAGATTCAGCATTTTATCAATTGTGCCACCTTATTGCAAACAGTTGGAAAATGTTACTTCAGGGTTTTACATTTTCTTAAACTGCCTCCTGCACCACTTATATCATTCTCAACATCCTTAACATCAGTGAGTATGAACCTCCTAAAATTAGAAATCACTTGTGAAGTTCTAAAAGTACTGCTATATAACAATAGTTTAGTGATATGTCCATTTTACTTCTATACTTGCTTAAATCATACTTAGTGTTGCAAAAAATGTGAACACTTAATCACATAATTGTGAGTCCATAATAAGCAGTGTAACAGAAAATGGCATAAAATTTGAGGCACAATGAAACACAGCTGTTCTGTTCAGGAAAGAAATTCTAGTAGAAACAACAAAATTTTGAGCTACCAATATCGTCTATTGGGGAAAAAAAAGTTGTGTAGGTTGTGGAGGAAAAAATACACCTAAAAGAAATAGACTTGTAACAGTATAATCCACATGCTTCTAAAACACAAAAAGTAAAAGACAATTATTTTACTGAAACAAGCTCACCTGTGTGATCACCAGTGATTATTGGATTATTTGTCAAGATATCCATTCTTCTAGGTTGAGAATCAGTAACTGATTATTACTAACCCCTGGATCCACCTTCCTATATTATATAATGATATTAGATTTTCTGACCTCATTCTAGAGAAAGAGTTCTTAATCTCTCTCTCTCTCTCTCTCTCTCTCTCTCTCTCTCTCTCTCTCTCTCTCTCTCTCTCTCTCTGTGTGTGTGTGTGTGTGTGTGTGTGTGTGTGTGTGTGTGTGTGTGAGAGAGAGAGAGAGAGAGAGAGAGAGAGAGAGAGAGAGAGAGAGAGAGAGAGAGAGAGAGAGAGAGAAAGAGAGAGATGCATTTTTTTGGCAGTGTAATGAATTCTAAGGATTCCTTCTCAGAAAAAAAAAATGTTTTGGCTCTCTTCAACAATGAAATGTTTCAAACCACTTCCAATTGTTCACTGAAGAAAGTCATATACACCCAGAGAGAGGGATGTGAAATGTGGACCACAACATAACATTTTCATGCTCTTGATTGATGTTTGTTTGCATTGTGTTTCCTGTATCTGATTTTTCTTTCTTGTAGATACGATTTTTCTTGCACAACAATAAGTGTGGAAATATATATATGTATATATATATATATATTCAATCTGTCAAATATTTTAACATAATTAACATGTAGTGGATATCCTGCCATCTAGGGAAGGGGTGGGGACTAGGGAGGAAAAATTTGTAACAGCTTTGTAAGGGTTAATGTTGAAGAATTATCCATACATATGTTTTGCAAATAAAAAAAAATAAAAAACAAAAAAAAGTTTTTAAATGCTTTAAATCTTTTAAAAAGGATTACAAAGAAAATGATTTTATTGAAATACAGTTGTCAAAAAAACATTCAAAGTTGTGATTACTGTGTATTTCCCGCCATCCTGCTTTTTACTTATTTTTTTCCTCTCTCCTCTCACTCTATTCCTTATCTAAAGTGTTTCGCCACTGACTAGCACCTACTCCACTACATCCTCCCTTTTACCAACCCCAATTCCTTTTTTATCCTTCATGCTCTACTTAGCTGTAGGGAAAAATAGATTCTTATACACAAATGAGTATGAGCATTATTTCCCTTTTTGAGCCAGTTCCAATGAGTAAGGGTCAAAGCATTGCTACCATCCTACCATTTACCCCTCCACCATAAAAGCTCTCTCCTGATTCTTTTATGGAAAATAATTCATCTCATTCTGCTTCTCCCTTCTTTTTCTCCTAGTGCATCCTTCTTTCCCATCCCTTAATTTTATTTTTGGCTATAATCCCATATTATATTCAACATGCTTCTTTTAGGAGATTATTATTATATTCTTTCCTTTTTACCTTATAATTCTAGATTATCAGGGAAGTTTTCTTTGATAATTGCTCAAAATATGGTGTCTGGGCTTTTTTTTTAATCATGACTTTCAGTTAGTCCAATAATTTTTGAATTTTCTCTATTCAGTCTACTTTGTAAATCAGTTATTTTTCCAATGCACTATTTTGCATTTTTTTCTATTTTTTTCATTCTTTTGATTTTGTTTTATCATTTATTATTGTCCCATGAAATCATTAGCTTCCACTGCCCAATTTGATTTTTAAAGAATTTTTTACTTCATTGAGTTCTGTACCTCCTTTTCCATGTGATCAATTCTGCTTTTTAAGAAGTTCTTCCCTTCAATGAATTTTTGTGCTTAATGGCTTATTTTGCTTTCTAAAGTGCTATTTGCTTCAGTATTTCTTTGTGCTTCCTTTACCAAGTTATTCCCTCATTTTTCATAATTTGCTAACACCTTTTCATTTATTTTCCCATTTTTCTTCTGCTTTCTTATTTGATCTTTAAAATTCTTTTTGAGCTCTTCTTCAAAGGTTTGAGATAAAAGGCCCTAGCAGATTATTACAATAATCCAGGAATAAAATACTAAGAACCTGCACCAAGGCAGTGTCAGTAATAGAGGAGAGAAGAGAGCATATTTGAGAGATATCACAAAATATAATCAACAGCCCTTGAAAAACAGTTGAATATGGTGGTAGGATTGTTGAGAGACAATGAGAAGTCAAGGATGACATCCATGTTGTGTGCCTAAGACAATGGAAGGATGGTGTTGCCCTTAACAATTATAGAGAAGTTTGTGGCAGGGGGGGTGGGATTTAGGGGAAAAGATAATTTGTTCAAATTTGGACATGTTAGTTATAAGATATTTCCTGAATAGTTAGTTAAAGATGTCTAAAAGGAAAGTGGATATCAGCAGAGAGGTTAAGACTAGCTATGTAGGTTTCAAAATCAATAGCTTAGAGAAGGAAATTAAATCCATGGGAGTTGATGAGTAAAGGATTTCAAGCTGAAGTTATATGACTACCTGCTGAAGGAGTGATTCATGCTTCAAGTAGATGAAATATTATGTAATGTCTGAAATTCTGTATAACCTTGAATTTTTATGTTTTTGATCACATGATCTGATAAGGATGATAAAATTAGTCATATTCATATTTTAAAACAATAATTGGGAATAGGTTTAAACTGATTTCTTTAGATGTGATGATTATATTTCATATGTAACATGATCCTGATATTCTATTCCTTTTCCATAAAATGTGAATTTTTAAAATGTTTATATATTTTTATATCTGTCATGTCATTTCATTATCTGAGAATTCACTTAAGATTCATTAAATATCAAAACCAGTAAGTCTTAATGTGATACATCAGAAGATGCTAATACCAGGAGCTCCCACATATCTCAGCATAGCCAGGAGGATGGAAAAATCCAGCTCTGAGAGCAATGTTTCAATATAACCCAGGCAAACAATCAGCCTCCAGAGGCCAGACCTCTATGTGCTATTGTGTAGGCCTAGGGAAATGAAAAAACACCCCACCAAATGTAGCACATGTCAGACACCAACATCAGCATCTTGATTCAACACCAGGTGAGCTGCCATAGGACTTCTACCAGTGCCAGCCACTACCCTACATCTCATTGTGACACTAGATACAAAGAACCTCTGTGGACCTCAAGGCAACATCAATGCAGCATCAGGTAAACAGCCAGGGCCTGCAGCCACTGACACAAGAAATGAGAGACAAAACCCCTTATAATCCAGGAGCAAAGCTCAAATTTTAAAGAAAGGTAAAACAACAACAACAAAAGAATCTAACCCTAGAAAGTCATTGTAGTGATAAGGAAGATCGAGAAAATAGGCTGGGAAAAATGGAAAACAACAGGGCACAAACTAGTTATAAACCAACATCTTACACCATATACCAAGATAAGGTCAAAATGGGTAGGGGATTTAAACATAAAAGGTGATACCATAAGCAAACTAGAAAAGCAAGGAATAGTGTACTTGTCATATCTATAGAGAAAAGAAAAATTCATGACCCAACAAGAGATAGAGAACATTAAAATGCAAAATAAATTATTTTTATTAAATTAAATTTAAAAAGTTTTTGCAAAAACAAAACCAACACAACTAGGATTAGAAGGAAAGCAAAAAGATGGGAAATAATTTTTATAGCTTCTATCTCTGATAAAGGCCTTATATATATATATATATAATAGTCATATTTATAAGGATATAAGGCATTCCCAGTTGATTATAGAGGGTCAGTATTGAGTGGCTCCATGAACAGGAGGAGTCCAGTCCAGAAATTTCTTGGAACCTGCTCTCTGTGAGGGCTCAGCTCCAGGCATTGGCTCACCATCTGCTTAATAATAAATGAAAAAGATAGATAAATCTAGATAATTCTAGATAAATTTAGGATAATCTTGATAGAGAATGCATGTGACAGGAACAAGGCAATACAACTATGCTATTTACAACTTTGTTTTGACAAATACCTTGTTATTAATAGGTACTATCATTTATGACCCTGTTATGATAGACATTTTGTTATTGCTAGTTAGGGTGGAACTAAAATATCAAAGTATGGTCTATGCATTACCCGGTATATGGCATCATTTGGAGGTAGCTAAGGTTAATGTAACACTAGATTAAAAATATATAAACCCTGGCTCTCATTAATAGAGATTGCAAAGCATATTGGATATTCATTTCAGAATCACACTCATTTTTCACTGGAGCTGGGCTCCAACAATTTGAAAAATTTTCAAAGGATATGAAAAAGCAGTTTTCAAATGAAGAAATCAAAGCTATCTATAGGCCTATGAAGAAGTGCTCTAAACAACTTTGAATTAGAGAAATGTAAATTAAAACAACTCTAAAAAGTACCGCTTCACACCTATCAAATTGGCTAATAAGACTATTAAAAAAGGCAAATGGGAAATATTAGAAAGAATGTGGGAAAATTGGGACACTAATGCATTGTTGGTGGTGTGAACTGATCCAAGCATTCTGGAGAACAATTTGGAACTATGCCCAAAAGACAATCAAAACTGGGTTACCTTTTGCTCCAACAAAACCACTACTAGCTCTGTATACCAATGAGATCATAAAAAAGGGTAAAGGATCTGAACGTACAAAAATATAATGACAAAAAAATGGAAATTGAAAGGACACATCAATTGGAAAATGACTGAACAAACTATATAGTGTATGGATGTAAAGGAATACTATTGTGCAATAAGAAATGATGAACAGGCAGATTTCAGAAAAACCTGGAAAGATTTGTACAAACTGATGCAAAGTAAAATGAATAGAACCAGAAAAACATTGTATATAGTATCAGTAACATTGCATGATGATCAACAATGCATGACTCACCTTTTCTCAGCAACACAATGATCTAAGACAAGTACAAAGGACTCACAAAGGAAAATACTATCCATATCCAGATCAGAACTGATGGACTCTACAAGCAAATCAAAGCATACTTTTTTCACTTATTTTATTCTTTTTCATGTTTTTCCCCTTTTTTCCCTTTCTTCTTTCACAATTATAACCAATATGAAAATATGTTTTACATGATAACATGTAAATATCAAATTGCCTACCATGTTGGGAAGGGGAAGAGGAGTGACAGAGAGAGGGAGAAAATTTTGGAACTCAAAATCTTGTGGAAATGTGTGCTAAAATTATCTTGACATGTAATTGGGGGGGAAATAAAATACTATTTAAAAAGAAAAAAATTCACTAATTATTAGACATTCTTATAGTTTAGAAAATCAGAAATTCATACTTTCTCTTCTATTATATCCCTCTCCTCCAGTTTCTGGCAGGAAATAACTTCTCAGGCTTATTAATCACAATAGAGGAAGCTGTAATTTCCCCAGAGATCACCACGGTGGTTGGAAGAACCTGCCTGAGAGGATCACAGAGCAAAGAACAAATTATAACCCAGTAGCAGCAGCCCCAGAGGTAGAAACCAAAGTCAAATTAACTCTCACAGTAAAGACAACAGAAACTTTGGATCCATTCTTTAAATTGGTTTCCTCTGTAGTTAGCATCTGAGTAAATATCTTGGTTGTAAAACTTGTGTGATTAAAGAATGCAGAAAAGATTGTGTTTAGTCCTAACCCTTGACTCCATATTAACTATGGAGACTTCTATTGGAAGAATGACGAGGAAAAATGGATGTTAGATGCTTTATACTAGATTTCAGTTTGCTATTAGTAAATAACTCCATCTGTATGTTCTTAGTGGAGTCAGATGTGACAGATTAGTTTGGTCTATCCAATTTGTTAGCATCTATCAATAAAATGAAAAGAAAAGAGAAAAACTGGATTTCTGTAGTCATGGAACCAACTTTATGATTTACGATGAACTGAAGTGATCAAATCTACAAACTATATCCAGATCAACTTAATTTAATACAAATTTGTTAAGTATCTAAAATGAGCAATATTCTGTGGTAAACACTGAGCATATTCCAAGGAGTCTATGATCTTAATGATTCCAGTATTCTTTTCAGTACTACAGATTGTGATCCATCTACTTCCATCCACACTGTGAAGCTTTTGTTGATAATCTCCCATAAAATCATCTATATACTGAAGGACTTCCTTATATTTTTATTATATGATCAGACTATAAACATAGCATATGAAATATCCATTGGTAACCCTTCAATCTCATCACATGATTAGTTTATTTCCTTTTTAGTCATTAGGAAATGAGACTAGAACAAATAGGAAAGCATTGACACTATAGTAGCAAGATGATAGTTATAAGCAAATAACTGTGATATAAAATTGAACGTCTGAAGAGAATATAGTACAGCAAGTTCAATAGAGAGGAATCAGCAAATCAGGGGATTCTCATCATTCAGAGGAGATCATTTCTATCTGGGGTTAGGAATAAGGGAAGATTTCACGAACAAAGTATCATTTCCTTAAAAAAAAAAAAAGATTTCAACAGAGATTTGTTAAGAAATACTAGAAAGTAGAAAATTTGGAAAATGCAAAAGATTCACAAAAAGTCTTTAAACAAATGAAGAAAACATGTATGAATGATGTTGCATGAATCACTAATAAAATTCTATTTCTTCTCTAACTCATCCAACTTTCTATTAATGCTCTGAAATCCACGAAATGAGAATCAGTGTTGTGTTGTAGGTTTGAACATCCCTAAGAAGGGAACTGAACTTGAAAATGCTAGATAAGCAACATCCTATTTTCAAATGATCCTCACTTTCTCCCCACAGAGACCACTTATGGAATCTTTTCCCCAACCCTTCTGCCCAAGGGAAATAAGCTTGGATCTGGTAGCAAGACATGCAACTCCCTTTACCATAGGATTTATACTGTATGAATAGTGCATAAAAAGAACACAATGGAAAATCTCAGCTCCTTGCTCTTCTATATGAGAACTGAAACCCTTGCTGCTGCTCCCTAAAGAACCATGGCCAAATGCATGAGTTTCTCCTCCCTCGAGAAATCATACTATCCAAGAAATACCTCATCTTGGCCTGGAGAGACTTGCATGAACTGATGCTGAGTGAGATGAGCAGAGCCAGGGGATCATTGTACACGGCAACAACAGTACTGTGTGACGGTTAATTCTGATGGACATGGCTCTCTTCGGCGGTGATGTGTTTCAAACCACCTCCAATTGTTCACTGAAGAGGGCCATGTACACCCAGAGAGAGGGATGCGAAATGTGGACCACAACATAACATTCTCATACTCCTTGATTGATGTTTGCTTACATTGTGTTTCCTTTATCTGATCATTTGTGTAGATAAGATTTTTCTTGCACAACAATGATAAGTTTGGAAATATGTATACATATATTCGATTTGCCAATATTTTGACATAATTGACATGTAGTGGATATCCTGCCATCTAGGGAAGGGGTGGGGAAGTTGGGGGAAAAAATTTGTAACGGAAAGCTATGTGAGGGTTATTGTTGAAGAATTAGCCACACATATGTTTTGCAAATAAAATAAAATTTAAAAAAAAAAAAGAATTCCCAAAGAAAAACTCTCTAGGGAAAAAGGATTTCCAAGTGAATTCTACTAAACATTGAAAGAACCATTAATTCCAATACTTTGTAAACTGTATGGAAAAAATAGGGTCCTGCCATGTTTCTTCCATGACATAAATATGGTGTTGCTACCTAAAACAAGAATAGCCATAAAGAGAGAGAAAATTACAGATCAATCTCCCTAATATAGATGCAAAATTTTAAATAATATAGCAAATAGATTACAACAACTTATCAGTAAGAAAATGACTCTGACTAATATTCACTTATGACCAAGTGAGATTTATACCAGGACTGCAGAGCTGGTCAAACATAAGGAAAACTATTGCCATAATTGACCATGTCAGTTAAAAAAAAAACTAACAGAAATCATATGGTAATATTAATAGGTGCAGAAAAAGATTTTGACAAAATACAGCACCTATTCCTATTAAAAACACTAGTATATAGGAGAGGGAATGGTATTTTCCTTAAAACAATAAGATGTATCTTTCTAAAACCATCAGCAAATATTTTTTTGTCATGGGGAATAGCTGGATGCATTCCCAGTAAAATCAGGAGTGAAACAAGGATGTATATTATCACCACTATTATCTAATATCGCACTAGAAATATTGATGTTAGCAATAAGAAAAGAAAAAGAAATAAAATGAATTAGGAGATAAATCTATCACCCTTTAAATATGGTATAATGGTATACTTTGAGAATCTTAATCCTCCAAAAATCTACTTGACACAATTAATAGCCTTAGCAGAGTTACAAGATATTAAAAAAATCATCATTTCAATATATTACTAACAAAGCCAAGTGACAAAAAACAGGAAGAGAATTTCCTTTTAAAATTACTATAGACAAAATAAAATATTTGGGTTTTTAATTTGTGAAGAAAAACCTAGGAAGTATATGACCACAATTATAAGGTACTTCTCACTCAAATAAAATCAGATGTAAATTATTGGAAAAATATCAATTGCCCATTGGTAGACTGAGTTAATGTAATGAAAATTCTACTTAAATTGATCTTCCTGTTCAGTACAATAAAACTGCCAAAATATTTTATAGTGATTGAAAAAAATATACCTCTAGAAGAACAAAAGGTTAAATATATCAAGGGAATCAATGAAAAAAAAAAATAAATCTGATGTTGGCCTAGCAGTATGAGACTTCAAAACTTATTATAAAACAGCAGTCATAAAAAACATTTGGTACTGGCTATAAAAAAAGAGTGGTGGATCAGTGGAACAGGTTAGATACACGTGCCACAATAATTAGTGACTATAATAATTAACTATTTGAGAAACCGCAAAACTCCAGCTTCTGAGGTAAGAACTCACTATTTTACAAAAATTGCTGGGAAAATTGACAAATAATGACAGAAACATGGCATAGACCTACATTTTACATCCCATATCAAAATAAGGTCAGAATGTGTACATGATTTGGGCATAAAGAGTAATAACATGAGCAATTTATGAGAGCAAAGAATAGTTTATCTATCAGATCTTTGGAGAATGGAGAGATATATGAGCAAAGGAAAACTAAAAATATTATGAAATGCAAAATGGAGAACTCTGATTACATTATATTTAAAAAAGTTTTGCACCAAAAAATCCAACACAAATAACATTAAAAGGGAAGCACAAAGTTGGGAATTTTTTTTTAATAGCCAGTGTTTCTCATAAAAGTGTCATTTCTAAAATATATAAAGAATTTACTCAAAATGATAAGTATACAAGTCATTCCCTCTTGATAAATGATAAGAGGATATGAATAGATAATTTTCAGATAAGGAATTTGAAGCTATCTTTAGTTCTATGAAAAAAAAACTGTTCCAATTCACTTTTGCTTAGAGAAATACATATTAAAACAACTCTGACATGTGGGCTAAGATAAAAATTTATTTATTTATTTATTTTTATTAAAAGCTCTTTATTTACAAAACATATGAGTGATTTTTCTACATTGACCTTTGCAAAACTTTTTTTTGTTCCATCTTTTCCTC